>JAAKBH010001123.1:0-49894 GCA_019776075.1 Amaranthus palmeri
CATCATCTAGCTAATATTGGAGGAAAAACTTTACTTCACTAGGTGACACCTCATAAGTTTGGGGTTTATATGATATTATTGGTGATCTGTCTTTATGTACCCATTTCCTTAAAATCTTATAACTTTGGTCTCTCTTGAGTAATGTGATGCCTGAGCATAGGATACCTTATTAGTATAGATTTATTATTGATATGATATATATATATATATATATATATATATATATATATATATATATATATATATATATATATATATATATATATATGTATATATATATATATATATATATATATATATATATATATATATATATATATATATATATATATATATATATATATATATATATATATATATATATATATATATATATATATATATATATATATATATTTGTCAATTGATTTGTATTATATACCAAAAAATATAAATACAGAGAGGAGACTGCTCGGTCTGTAAATTAACTGCAGACCAAGCCACCAAAAGCGCTATCACTCACAACAAAAAGGGGAGCGATAACCCAAAAAAAAAACCTACCAAAACCTACATACATACAAGCATATCAATCATCCTATTGCTAACCCTCCCTGCAACTCTAAAGATAATAAGATCATACATCTCTTTCAGACTAAAGATGCGATTATCAAAAATTTTCTCATTTCGTTGTTTCCAAATGCAGTATATCATCTTCGTCCATAGTGCAACAATCAACTTGGCTCTGTCAGTTTTCTTCCTATTGATCTTGGCCATAAGAGTAATCTCAGCCTGAAAATCAGTCTCGTCAAGTCTCTCGTGGAGGAATCTGAAGATCTGAGTGCGGATGTCCTTTGCATTTTGAGAATCAAAAACAAGATGCTGGATGGATTCATTAGCCCCATTGCAAAGAACACACTTGTCATCTGACATATCTACCCATTTCCCAACTCGATCTTTCGTTGCTAGCCTATCCTGAATCGCTAACCAAGTGATGAACTTTGCACATGGACTGGCATAGTTCTTGATCATGATGTTGCTCCATGGAACTCTAGGTGCATCCTTCATCAGACGATTATAAACCCCTCCAATAGAGAAGTCAGGATCATTTATGAATTGATCCCACCCCCCTAGTTTATCTACAAGATAGCTGTGTTTGATGATCTTTTTGAAGACCCACGAGGCATGAATGGAGACACGCACATTTTCGATATCTTGGTTGCTCATATAGTAGCTGTGTACCCATTTTACCCAGAGATTGTCTTTTTTCCGAGCCAGGTTCCAGAGATGCTTCAAAAGGGCAGCTTTGTTCCACAAGTGCATGTCTTTGAGGTTCAGACCACCTTTAGAAAGAGGCAAGGTCATCTGGTTCCAAGCCACAGCAGCTTTTCTAGAAATACCCTCCTTTCCTGTCCAGATGAAAGATCTGCAGATGCTTTCCACCATTTTAATCAGCTTCTTTGGAAGGCAGAAGATTTGGGCCCAAAAGTTTTGAATTCCACCAATAACACTGCGCACAAGTTGGACTCTCCCCGCGTAGGACAAAAGACGAGAGGACCAGTAGCCAATACGACCAACAATTTTATCTACCAGAGGTCGACAATCTCTAGAGTTGAGCTGTTTAGAGTGAAGCGGGACCCCCAGGTAACGAAAGAGGAAATTACCCTCGGCCATTTGGAGGAACTGCAGTAATCTGTTTTTTGTCTGGCTATCAACACCCGAGAAGTATACATTGCTTTTATTAACATTAGCTTCAAGCCCTGACGATCTAGAGAAGCTCTTGAAGGTGCTCATAATACTCTGGATGGACATCTTATCAGCTCGACAGAACAGGAGGAGATCATCAGCAAACAGCAGGTGGGTGATGTTATCTTTTCTACATTTGGGGTGGTAGTGGAAGCTCCCATTATGCCGCTGATCCTACATGAGTCTGGACAAATACTCCATAGCTATAGCAAACAGGTAGGGTGAGATGGGGTCCCCTTGACGGAGCCCTCTTTTAGCTGCAAAAGGCTTGGTGGGCGTACCATTAACTAGAACAGAGAATGAAACAGTGGTGACACAAGCTTTAACCCACTTGACGAACAAAGGAGGAAAACTCATTTCAGACATTACAGAGAATAGTAAGTTCCAGCTGATCGAGTCATAAGCTTTCCTGAGATCCATCTTGATCATACACCGCGGGCTGTTATTCTTACGAGAGTAACCTTTGATGATCTCGGCTGCTAGGAGAATGTTGTCTGCCATTTGTCTACCCGGAATAAACCCCGATTGAGCCTGATCAATCACTTTGCCCATTACTTTCTGAAGTCTCCCTGCAAGGATTCTAGAGATGATCTTGTAGATGACATTGCAGCAAGCAATTGGTCTGAAATCTCCATTCTTGTTCGCATTTGTCACTTTAGGAATGAGGGTGACAGTTGTGCAGTTTAGAGGCGGAAACATCTCACTATGATCAAAGAAATCTGTGATGGCACTAACTAGATCTTCCTTGATAATGTCCCAAGTTTTCTTGTAAAAGTGAGCATTGAAGCCATCAATCCCTGGAGCTTTATTATTGATATATATATATATATATATATATATATATATATATATATATATATATATATATATATATATATATATATATATATATATATATATATATATATATATATATATATATATATATATATATATATTAGTTGTATAAAATGTATAGATTTATTATATTGTCCTACATTATTTTATTTTGCAATGTAAAAATGAAAGGTAAAAATTCAAATAGCCATTGTAATTCCAATTCACTTTGTTAATAACTTTTTTACATTGATTTCAATTCACTTTGCCAAAATTCAAATGTATAGATTTAGGCATTATACATAAAAGGGTTGAAGGCATCGAGCGATTCTTTTAGTGGTATTAAAAGCGGTACCTGTGCACAGCTGATGAAAAATGAGGAGGAGACAAGAAAGATTAGGGACATTGTTGATGCAGGGCTAATGGTGAATGTTGGAAACGGTAATACTACCCGTTTTTGGCATGACAAATGGTGCTCTCTGGGACCGATGAAGATTGAATTCCCAAGACTTTTCTCCATTTCAGAGCAATGTGAGGTTGTCATTAGTCAGATGGGGACATGGCATGATGGCATATGGGTTTGGAATTTTTCGTGGAGACGCTGCTTATATGAATGGGAAGCTGCCGATTTGGAGAGATAAACTATTATTGCAGATCAAAACTTATCATATAGGGATAGGGGAGATGGTGTATGTTGGCATGGTCATGAGAGGAAGAAATTTCCGATTAGTGAAATTGTTGACAAACTTTATGAACCTATAACCCCATTCTTCCAAAAACCCTAGCAAACTTCATTTGGAAAATAAAGGTACCTTCCCGCGATCAACTAACTATCTGGCTTGCAAACTTGGAAAAATTGAAAACAACAGACTTGTTGGTAAATAAGGGTTTGATTGATCCTTTGAGTGGGATGTGTCCACTTTGTGCGTGTGAAATTGAAACAAACTCTCACTTACTTTTCACTTGTTATTCCTCTTGGCGTGTTTGGATGCAGGTCTTAAATTGGTGGAACGTGTCCGGTGTTCTACAAAACCGTTGCACGGAGTTCTTTATTGCATGGATGAGTTTAGTACCGAAAAAATGCAGAGGGAAGATTTGGAAGCTGATTCTTGGATGCGTAATCTGGTCAATCTGGTATGAGCGGAACAAGATTAAGTTTGAAAATGGAGTATGGGACACTGCTCCCTTCCTACATACTTTGAAGATTCGGATTAGTATTTGGGCGAAGGAATTATTGGGACTAAACTTACCATTCTTTATTGCTGATGTGTATGTTTAGTTTTTTTATGTTTTGGATGGGTTGGTGTTTTGTAAAGGAGGTATAAGTATATTTGATTTAGTGTGTATGGAGTTGTAGGCCCTATCCCCATGGTGTGTAAGGTGATCCCCCCTTTAGCTCTTTGGAGTATTTTTGATTTTTGTACTAATGCATAGTCCACCCCTATGCGATGTTCTGGGTGGCCTGATTCTTGATCCTCGTTTCTCCAATGGCTTTTTCCCCTCGCGGGGTTTTTTATGCCAGCGGTGGCGGGGCTCTCAAGTCTTAGTGTTTTGTTTCCTTTTTAATCTATATATTTCCAAATTTTCAAAAAAAAAAAACGATTTAGGCATTATTAAAAAAATTAACCAAATTCAATGTATTGATTGTTATGTTAATGTATTCATTAGGATTAATCAATTTATTAAGATGACATCATCATTTAATATTGGAGAAAAAACTTTACTTCACAAGATGACACCTCATAAGTTTGGGGTTTAGATGATATTATAGGTGATCTATCTTTATGTACCCATTTCCTTAAAAGCTTGTAACTTTGGTCGTCTCTCTTAATTTAATGTGGTTCCTGAGTACTTTTGACAAAAATTGGAAAAAAAAGGGTTGAAGACCGCTATTTATAATTAGAATAATAATGAACACAATAAGTTGTAGAACAATTTTTACCAACCTTGGTTTAGTCTTCTTACCAATAATTTGTTTTTACCATACATAGACATCAAACGCATTCACTAAAGAGTCGGCTTTATGTGAGATTATTTTTACCATGACGTTATTTAAGAATACCCCAAACAAATCAAAATAAATATCCAAACTTAAAAAATCAAGCCAAATTAGTAAAATTGCAACGCCAAATATCGCCATTAATTAGAATCTTAAAAAATCAAAATACATTAGTACAAATCATATTTGTGCTAAACTAATAATTGTAGCCGGTTCAAGACAAGGAACAAAAAATGAACATAACATAATTAGATAAAACAAGTTTGTGAAAATTTATCTCAAGATCATGTATTATAGGTAAAACAAATGATATGATATTATAATTTACAATTTTAAGAGAAAATATTCGACCATGTAATGTCATTACAACCTTGATTTTGTTCCTTATCTTTAACCTGTATGCCAATATTTTTTATACATATTATATATAGTCAAAATTGTAGCATAGGATACCTTGTTGAAAGGTAAACTTGAATACACGTTGAGTTGTTCCAAACATAAGAATGCAACCTTAGCATTTCCCTCACTTTATCTTTCAAATATTTTGCGGAATCAGCTTGTAACACCATGCATAGTTTTGATACTGCACCCACTTTCAACATCTCATGCAACACCTCATTGGTGGCCGAGTATTTCGATATTAAACCCAATATTTGGATTGTCCGATCGTCGACGACCGGTGAGACCCGCAACACCCTTTTCGATACGACCGCAATCCCACCGGAATGAGCAAGGAATTGGGCTCTTCCATCAGCACAAGAGCACAATTGGGCCAACAGGCAGAATATTAGCTCACTTAATTTCTTGTATTTACCGGCCTCACCCAAACCCAACTCTAATTCCAGTTCTATTAGGTGGAAAATAGTGTTGGCTTCAATGATTTTGTATTTATTTCTCCCATGCTTACACACTTCTAACAAGACCCGAAGGGCCCCCTTCGTAGGTCCCACGTTGATAATTTTATTATTAGTTAGAAGACCAACAATTCCTCGGAGAAATTCCGGGTCTAGCCTCTCCATAAGTGGGCTAGATCCCGAAATTTTGACCGCCTCCATAACTAAATTAATCGCGAGGGTCTTGCCTTCGACATTATTGTCCAGTAAGACCCACGTGATCGCTTTAATAAGATCGTTATTGTCGGTGACAATGGCTCTCACTTCGGACGATACATTTGCAGGATTCCAAATAGATGTAAGAATCCTTAATGCTTTATTAAGAAATATGGTACTTTTTTCCGTAAAACAATTCAAAATCAACAAAATCATTGACTTAACAACCCCACAGTCCGCCATAAGCTTCTTATCATCATCCTTTGCGTGATGTACCAACGAAATGAGCTGATCCAGTGAGGCGGGCTGTAGGTTTGGCACGCTGAGCCCCCGAAGGATTTTGATTATATGAGCCCTACAAAGCACAACCTTGGGTGTCGGGATCCGCTCAACACCGCGGCTAGCATTGGCTACGCACCAGCCTTGGATGAGGCGGCGTAAGGTGTGATTTGGCGTTAGAGAGTTGTTTGAAAGAGGTTGTTTGGTTACCGGGCATAAACATTCCGTGACGGCTGATGCGTTTAACCACCGCTCGATACTCGAACGGTCGTAGGTTATACCCGTTGCAGCCGTCACAGGATCTTTCATGATTTGGAGGGAAATAGGGCAAACAAAATATTGAGGCACCTCAACTTCTTCATTCTGGTTTTCCATTGTTAGTGGTTGAGCAAGCAAGGAATATAGCAAAAGGATGGGAGTTTATTTTATAGCTAGGTATAGGTTAGAGCTGTTCATGGGCGGGCTACCCGCCAGGCCCGGCCCGCCCGGCTCGAAAAACGGGCGGGCGCGGGTAGCATTTTTTAAAAAAATTTAAAGTTTGGGCGGGTAATACCCGCCCGCCAAGATAAATGGGCGGGTAGCGACAATAAAAAATTACCCGCGGGTATACCCGCCCGCCCGCTTATTTTAATATATTAATATTTTTTTTTATGAAAGGTAATATATTAATATTAAGTAATAGACTTTGGGCTTTTAAAGTAAGTCCAATAAGACAATTTTATATTAAAACTACTTTGGACTATGTAATCTAGATCCTCTTCCATTTGAGTTTATGTATTTGTAGTATTTTGGACTATGTATTGTATTTTAATTATTATTAAAACTTAATTTTATATTTTGTATTGTATTTTTGGTATTTATGAGAAAATACCCGCGGCGCCCGCGGCACCCGCCCGCTTTAAAAATGGGCGGGTAGCGACAAGAAAATATGCCCGCAATCGCGGGCGGGCATTTGAATTTTTCTGCCCGCGGGTAGATTTTGTAGCAAATACCCGCCCCGCTACCCGCGCCCGCCCGCCCATGAACAGCTCTAGTATAGGTATATACCAAAGCAAAAAATAGAATTGTACAATATTTCAAATTATAATTATAATTATAATTATAATTATAATTATAATGGTAAGAATAATTTATGATTTGATTTGATTTAACATCAATGATGAGGTTTGAACGTAACGTATAGATATAAATTTATATAAAAGGAAATTAATAAATTGGGATTAATGACTGAGTTGGGATGTTGCTGTCTATTGGTGTTGATTTCATACTTTTACTGGTCATACTTTCTAATATTTGCTGGTCAAACATAAATGGAAGACTAAAGAATTAATAATTACATTATATATAGGCGACTTTTTGGGATGGGAGAAGACAAGATGGCATATAGAGATTGGAGCGTGGAAATGTTCCACTTCCAAGACGTGATTGGTTTTTCCTACGTGGCTTCGTGGGCTGCTAGGGTCTGGCTATACAGTATATTTGTTCGACTTAATTTTGGTTTTCACCAAAACTTGGGTGAGACCGTCATACTTGTGAGACAGATTTATTGTGCCGGTTTAACTGTATTTTTTTTACCAATTTTACAATGTTAGAATTCACTAAGGTAAACTAAGTAAAATCAACACAAGATAATCAAGAAACAAAAGCATAAACAAACAAGAACACCAAGATTTTGGGAGGTGGAGAAAAACCCAATATCAATGTGATATTGTGATAAAAAACTCCACCCTTTCTAACTACTAATGAGTATTATTGATGAATTGATTGTTTAATACAAGAGTAATCCTCTCACTAGAAACCCTAGAATTTGTATGTGGCTCTCAACTCAAACCCAATGACTAATAACAAATGATTTACAATGTGATGGCTATACATGAGTATACAATGCCTATATATAGGCTTTGGGACCTAAAGAACCAACTTATGAAGCCTTGGATATAAAAAAGAACAAGCCGCAAAAAACAGAATGTCCCGCACAATTCGCTCGACCGGGTCGAGCGGTTCAAGGGGGTCGAGCAACCTGTCGAGCGGGAGATCAGAAAGTAGACAGTAGCTTTTGATCTGTTGCTCGACCACTCGAGCAACTTTGGTGGGTCGAGCCTGGGGTCGAGCGGCCTACAGAAACTTCAAGGCTTCACCATATACTCCACACACACATGTATATCAAATACTTGGGCTTTATTGAGTCACTAATCCAACAATTCTCCACCGTGACGAACATAAACCCAAGCTTCATCACTTCAACAATCATCAATAATACTCACAAACCAATATCATCAAAAATCAACATAAACTTTCATCTTTATAAGAGATGAAAGACTCACCCCCTTAAGAGGTGCATCTCCCCCAAGGGAGATAAACCAATATGTCCTCAAAAACAACCAATCAAGCTTGAGCAAAGCTCAAACTTAGGAGTAGACAAAGGTTTTGTTAACATATCCGCCGGATTGTCTTCGGTGTGAACTTTGTCCAAAAGTACCTTACCTTTTTCAATGACATCTCTAATGTAATGATACTTCACCTCAATGTGCTTTGTTCTCCTATAGTAACAATTTTGGTGTGATGCCAAGTCAATGGCACTTTGGCTATCACAATAAACCGTAGGAACACATTCCTCCATCACAAGTTCACTCACAAAACCTTTGAGCCATTGTGCTTCTTTAAACCCTTCCGATGCCGCTATATACTCTGCCTCCGTAGTGGATTGAGCCACTACTCCTTGCAAGCTAGATCTCCAACTAATGGCAGCACCTCCAAGGCAAAACACATACCCCGATGTCGACTTTCTTTGATCAAGATCTCCACCAAAATCAGAATCAACAAAGCCTTGCAAACCCTCTTTGTTTCTTCCATATTCAATGCACACGTTTGTAGTCCCACGCAAATACCTAAGGATCCACTTAACGGCGAGCCAATGAGCCTTACCCGGATTTGCCATATATCTACTCACTAGACCCACGGCTTGAGCAATGTCCGGTCTAGTACAAACCATAGCATACATGATGCTACCCACAACACTTGAATATGGAACTAAGGACATGAACTCTTTCTCTTCACTTGTCTTTGGGCAATCTTCTTTAGACAATCTTGTTTGTAATGCTAAAGGTGTAGCAACCGGCTTGGCATCCTCCATGTGAAATCTCTCCAAGATTCTCTCAATATACTTTTCTTGAGACAAGTATAATTTTCCCTTGCTTCGATCCCTAGAAATTTCCATGCCTAAGATCTTTTTCGCCGCACCTAAATCTTTCATCTCAAATTCACCCTTTAGCATTTCTTTAACTCTTTTCACCTCAAACATGTCTTTTGCTATTACCAACATGTCATCCACATATAGCAAAAGATACAACAAGGAACCATCTTTAACCTCTCTCATATAGACACAACTATCATACTCGCTTCTTGAAAATCCATTCTCAAGCATACACTTATCAAACCGCTTGTACCATTGCCTAGGGGACTGTTTTAGACCATATAAAGATTTCTTCAACAAACATACGTGGTCTTCCTTGCCCTCAACAACATACCCATCTGGTTGCCTCATGTATATCTCTTCTTCTAGCTCACCATGCAAGAACGCTGTTTTTACATCTAGTTGTTCTAACTCATAATCATTCAATGCAACCAAAGCTAAAAGAGTGCGTATGGAAGTATGTCTTACCACCGGAGAGAAGATATCATTGTAGTCCACACCCGGAACTTGACTAAAGCCTCTTGCAACCAATCTTGCCTTGCATCTAGCCTCTTCAGCCCCCGGAATACCTTCCTTGTACTTGTAGACCCATTTACAATCGACTATCTTCTTGCCTTTAGGTTTCCTTACAAGTTCCCATGTTTGATTCTTGATCAAAGATTGCATTTCTTCCTCCATTGCCCCAAGCCATTTTCCGGAGTCTTTACACTCCATGGCTTCCTCATATGATGACGACTCCATATCAATCACCTCCTTGGCCACCATGAGTGCATAAGCGGCCATCTCCTCAAACTCAAGCCTTTTAGGAACCTCCACCGGGCGCTTTAGCTTCTTTCTTGCCCAATTTTCGTCACCATCCTCAAAGCCCAACCTAGAAGGTGCTTTGATTTGCCTTCTAGGTCTCCTTTGTGCAATACTAGTAGTTTGCACAATAGGTGATTCCCTCCTAGGAGTAGAAGAGGGAACCTCTCCACCCACTTGGGGTGTACTCACATCTTCATTCTCATCAAGATCACCATCACTTTTCTTTTCTTGCACTTCTTCTTCAACAATTTCCATTCTCCCTTTCTCATTTTCACCTTGGAAGAAAATAGACTCATTGAAGGTTACATCCCTACTAGTGATGACCTTTGATGTACTAGGGTCCCACAACCTAAAACCCTTTACTCCATCGGTATAACCCAAGAACACACACTTCTTGGCACGCGGCTCCAATTTTCCATCATTCACGTATGCATAGGCGGGACACCCAAAGATCCTAATACCGAAATAATCAACCGACGACCCCGTCCAAACTTCCTCCGCTGTTTTTAATCCAAGAGCGGTGTTTGGCGATCTATTGGCCAAGAACGCCGCCATCTTGACCGCCTCGGTCCAAAATCCCTTTCCTAGCTTTGCATGGAAAAGCATACACCGTGCCTTTTCCAACAAAGTCCTATTCATACGCTCCGCCACCCCATTTTGTTGTGGTCTACCGGCACACGTTCTATGACGCACAATCCCAAGTTTCTTGCAAAAACTTGTAAATTCCTCCTTCACAAACTCCAAGCCATTGTCCGTCCTCAAACGCTTCACTTGCTTTCCCGTTTGCTTCTCTATCATCACCTTCCATGCCTTGAACTCCTCAAACACATCCTCCTTACTCTTCAAAAAATAAACCCAAACCTTCCTAGAGTAATCGTCGATGATGGTAAGCATGTACCTACACCCTCCCAAAGATGGCACCCTCGATAGACCCCACAAGTCCGAGTGTATGTAATCAAGCGACGCCTTAGTTCTATGTATTGCCTCCTTGAAGCTCACTCTTCTTTGCTTCCCCAAGACACAAAACTCACAAAACTCCATGGCTCCAACCGCTTGACTACCAAGAAGACCCTTCTTGGACAACTCCACTAGACCCCGCTCACTCATATGCCCCAACCTCAAATGCCACAATTTTGTATGATCCGACTCCCTCATAGATGAACTCACACAAGCGGACCCCTCAATGGTGACCCCGGTCAACTCATATAGCGAACCCTCCTTCTTGCCCTTCATAACCACTTGAGCACCCTTTGTAACCTTGAGTGTGCCCTTCTCAAGAACACACCTACACCCGCTACTATCAAGCGCACCCAACGATATCAAGTTCTTCTTCATGTCGGGTACATGTCTAACGTTACTCAAAGTACGCAAAAACCCATCGAACATCTTGATCTTCACGGTACCAATGCCCATAACTTTGCATGACACATTATTCCCCATAAGCACTACCCCACCACTAATGCTCTCGTATGTGGTGAACCAATGCCTATTGGGAGTAATGTGGTATGAGCACCCCGAATCAAGTATCCATTGGTCTCTAGACCTTGTCTCTGACTCCACCGCAAGAAGGATAGTGCTCTCATCATAGAAGCACTCATCATCACTACTATGAACCACCGCCGCCGAGTCATGTGACTTAGAATCACTCCCATTCCACTTGCTTTTACCCTTTCCATTCTCCGGGCAAAAACGCTTGATGTGACCCTTTTTCTTACAATTGAAGCATACTACATTCTTGAGTCTAGACTTAGACCTAGACTTCCCATTCTTGGGTCTAAACTCTCCAAGATTTTCCTTAGATCTTCCCCTCACTACAAGGCCTTCACCTCCTTGTGACACATCACCATTCTTAGTCAATTGTTTATCAATCAATTCCCTTTGCAACAAAGCACCCTTCACCTCCTCAAGCGTAATCACATCCTTTCCATACAAAACCGTCTCCCTAAAGTGTTTGTACTCCTTAGGCAACGAACATAACAACTTAATCGCAAGATCCTCATCATCCAAGGTCACATCAAGATTACTTAAATCCATCACTATTGAGTCAAACTCATCCAAGTGTGATTTAAGTGAACTCCCCTCTTCTAACCTAAGATCATGGAGCTTACTCTTCAACAACAATCGATTGGTAACCGATTTTGTCATATACAAGGACTCTAGTTTCAACCAAAGTCCAACCGTTGTCTCTTCCTTCGCTACTTCCCTAAGAACCTCATTGGAAAGACTCAATTGTATAAGAGTGAGTGCTTTGATGTCCATCTCCTCAAAATCTTCCATGGACATACTTGGAGGTTTCTTTGCTTTTCCTAACATGGCTTTCTCCAAACCATTTTGCACAAGGATAGCCCTCATCTTTAGTTTCCATAGCCCAAAATTCACATTCCTATCAAACTTTCCAATCTCAAATCTAGTTACACCCATGGTCAACCTATACCACTTCAAGATTCTACTTAGAACACCTTAAAACTATGAATTCTAAGCCTCCAAATACACAACACAAGCTCTGATACCAATTTGTTAGAATTCACTAAGGTAAACTAAGTAAAATCAACACAAGATAATCAAGAAACAAAAGCATAAACAAACAAGAACACCAAGATTTTGGGAGGTGGAGAAAAACCCAATATCAATGTGATATTGTGATAAAAAACTCCACCCTTTCTAACTACTAATGAGTATTATTGATGAATTGATTGTTGAATACAAGAGTCCCAAAGAATTGATCAACAATTGAGAATTGATCAATTTTCCCCAAATCCTCTCACTAGAAACCCTAGAATTTGTATGTGGCTCTCAACTCAAACCCAATGACTAATAACAAATGATTTACAATGTGATGGCTATACATGAGTATACAATGCCTATATATAGGCTTTGGGACCTAAAGAACCAACTTATGAAGCCTTAGATATAAAAAAGAACAAGCCGCAAAAAACAGAATGTCCCGCACAATTCGCTCGACCGGGTCGAGCGGTTCAAGGGGGTCGAGCAACCTGTCGAGCGGGAGATCAGAAAGTAGACAGTAGCTTTTGATCTGTTGCTCGACCACTCGAGCAACTTTGGTGGGTCGAGCCTGGGGTTGAGCGGCCTACAGAAACTTCAAGGCTTCACCATATACTCCACACACACATGTATATCAAATACTTGGGCTTTATTGAGTCACTAATCCAACATACAAATTAAAATGTCAATTTCAAGAATTAAAACAACAATTTAATGACTTAAAAGACCAATTTAAACGATTTGAAATTGCATTTTAAGTCATGAAATTTGATAATTTTAAACTTAAAAGGTCGATTTTAATACTTAAAAGATTAATTTTAAGACTTAAAAGACCAATTGCAGGACATTAATTTCTCCTTTCAAGTTTAAAATTCAATTAAAATTGACCTTTTAAGTCTTAATATTAGATTTTTTTAAGTCTTGAAATTCTCCTTTTAAGTCTTAAAATTAGTTTGTCAGAATATTTTAAAAAAATTTAGGTCCGGAGTCTAGAGGTGTTCAATGGGCCGGGACCCCCATTTTCAGCCCTTATCCAGCCCGTTTTCAGGAGGGCTTTATAAGGGCTGGGCCAAAAATGCGCCGGACCGATACGGGCTCTATTATTATTAAAATGGAGCGGGTTGTTAGAGGGCTTAAAATGGATTTAAAATGAGCCTTTGTAACTTTAAAATGGGCTCTAATCTCCCTATTTTATGCGTTGAGTTTACTACATTTGTGTCAGAATGTGAGGCGAGCTTGATTATCTTTTTTTTTTTTAATTTTTTTTATCATTAGTATTTTGTTGGAGCATCAGATTTTATTATTAAAGGGGTATAATTTGAGGTTGTTGGGATATGTTGATAAGCATAATTTATTGGTCCGACCTTGTTATGCTTGTGAATTCAGATTTGATAATGGAAATTCATGTCCATTGAAATTATCCAACTAGAAAATGCAGAAATGTCTGTCAGATGGAAATGGTTAGGAAAATTCCATTAGTTTGTGTTTTCGATTGTTTTGTTATGGCTGAATTCAGATTTCCGGTGATTCTTAATTTTTGGTTGATTTTCATAAATTTTAATTCTAAATTATTCAAAATTAAAAATGAGTCGGGCCGGATTCGGCCGGATTTTAAAGGCCGGCCCACTTTCAGCCCATTTTATTTTGGAAAGGCCCGATCCGGCCCGGCCCATGTTTGTTGTAGCCCGGCCCATTGAACACCTCTAGTCCGGACATATATTGTAATTATTTTGATAATTCACTTATTTGATTTTTGATAAGCTAGGGGGCTATTTCTAGTTGAATGGATTAACACAATTTAATTGAGGCTGGGTAGTTGATTTTTCGTGACAGGTCTTTCAAGTTGCACTCCACCACTATTCATTAATCCACTAGCTTAAAGGTGTATAAAGAATCACGATTTGTTAAAACTAAATTCAGGATTTTTGTTTGAGAAATTGATATTTGCTTCAACCGAGATCATATCTGGTTCTCAATAAGTCTTACTAGTGTCTCATTTATTCTTGTCACTATACATTGATTTTTCTTAATTTGTATTTTTTTAAGGAATAATTATAAGAAACTACTTAATCTATAGGTCTATTTACAAAAAACTACATAATGTAAATTTTTTTTGCAAAAAACTACCTAATCTAATCAGTGGCGGACCCAGGAATTTCAAACTGGGGGTACAAAACACGAACGTCATATCATTCATGTAATCGGATAAATTTAAAAAAAATTACAACACATAATAGAATCAATAGTTAAAGTCTTACAATCCAAAATAACAATAAAAGTCTTACGATACTTAAAGTTTTACACTAATACACTCGAAAATTACAAATTCATCCTTCGAGTCTTCATACTTTTAAAACGATCAATAATCATGTCGTCGGAAATTTGTAGAAACACTTCCTTCTCAATAAAAGTAACCAAACAATCATTCATAAGTTGATCACCCATGCTATTTCTCAACTTACTTTTGACATATGTCATTGCGGAAAACACTCTTTCTACACTTGCCGTAGCAACCGGACGAATCAACATCAACTGAGTCATGCATTTGACTTTTTACCCACTATAATCTAAGATTCCAACTTTCTTAATATGTGTGATATGTCCAAAGTGGAACAACTTAAAAGAACGGAGAGAGTATTATTTTATTATTTTTCATAATGATACACTTTCTGTGATCCATTATACTTGACTTTTAGCATGCATTTGACTTTTTACGCAGTCTAATGCGTTATTTTAATCATTTATATATTGAATTATACACGTTTAAAAATTATAAAAAATAATATTATGAAAATATGTGATTAGACGATTTAAACAAGATTTCACTTGATTAAATTTTTTCTTATACAATAGCCGCAATACATAAAATAAGATTTCACTTAATTGAATTATACCGAAATGTTACTATGTCTAGTGAGGCCCAAGCCCAAGAAAAAATAAACCCTAGGCATTTATATCAGAATGGAGGCGCCTATTTCCTATTCATTCTCACTCTTCTCTATCCTCATTCTAAAACCCTACTTTCAAGCCCTCACTAAGGCGGTAGCGCCGCATCCTTTTCTATCTCAAGTTTTAATCAAATTTGCATGTTGTTCGATGCTTCAAAGATTCTACAAGTTGAGGATTGAATCAAGCTTGCAATCAAATCTGCTTCAAAGATCACAATTGTTAATGTTCATGATATGATTGCTCACCTTGCTGGAATTGATTACAGTAACAAATATCAAGAGATGACATTTTCTATTTTTTTTTATTTTATTTTTTTTTTTCTGATTTTTTTTTTTTCAAACTGGGGGTACAACTGTACCCCCTTGTCTCTTACTGGGTCCGCCCCTGAATCTAATACTCCCTCCTATTCACCAAGATTGTCCCATTTGACTTTTTATACATGCTGAGGCAACATTTTAACCCTTAATATCTCCAATTATTGTTAATTAAAAATTATAAAAATTTGATATTAATAATCGTTGTATTGAGACGAATCAAACAAGATCCCACATGACTCTGTTTTAACTTATAGATTAAGAGTAAAATACAAATTAAGAGTGATGAATGAATAGTGCCAAAAGTCAAATGGGACAATCTTGGTGAATAGGAGGTAGTATATTTCTTTACTAATAACTCCCACTTAACGGAAAACGTAAGTTGACCGTTAAGTTTGATGGTTACACCAATTTGAGAGGTTAAGTTGTCTATGCGGCAGTATGTCATTAGTTCTCGTATTTTTAAATAATTTAAAATTAAACCACTAAAATTAACATAAATAAAAATAAGGAAAAATTGTCGAGAATAATCCGACCTATTGCCAATTTGCTATGAATAATCCCAACTATTGATTATTTATAAATAATCCGACCTTTGAATTTTTTTTGCTCACAGCACCCCTTTTCACATTTTAACCGACTACTATAGCTACTTACCACCAAAGAAGAGTTGGGGTAGACCAACAAAGAAGCATAAGGAGGAAGAAGAAGTGAGAGTAACGGCAAGTAGGTACCTACAATAGTCGGTTAAAATGTGGTAAGGGGTGCTGTGAGCAAAAAAAATACAAAGGTTGGATTATTCAAAAATAATCAATAGTTGGGATTATTCACAGCAGATGGTCAATAGGTCAGATTATTCAGGACAATTTTTCCTAAAAATAAAAGATATATAAGTTATATCTATATGCATTCGCTTCGCATATGTTTAGAGGTGGGGTCATAGAGTTTGGAAAACATCCTGGGAGCAATGCACCCTTGGTCATGGGTTTTTTTTTCATCTATTTGAGTGTTTATGTCATTGGGTCTAGATCGGTCCATAACTAATTAGAATTAGATTTTTTTTTAAATGTCCTGCTGATTCTGATTAGGATTTTGGGTAGGCTTATATAAAACCCCTATTTACCTATTATTCGATATTTTGTATTCTTCTCGCTCCACATATATTAATACTCCCTCCTATTCATCAAGATTGTCCCATTTGACTTTTCACACATGCCGAGACAATATTTCAAAAAAAATTATTCGATATTTTGTATTCTTCTCGCTCCACATATATTAATACTCCCTCCTATTCATCAAGATTGTCCCATTTGACTTTTCACACATGCCGAGACAATATTTTAACCCTTAATATCTCCAATTATTGTTAATTAAAAATTATAAAAATTTGATATTAATAATCGTTGTATTGAGACGAATCAAACAAGATCCCACATGACTATGTTTTAACTTATAGATTAAGAGTAAAATACAAATTAAGAGTGATGAATGAATAGTGTCAAAAGTCAAATGGGACAATCTTGCTGAATAGGAGGTAGTATAATATTACTAAAGGGGTAGAGTAAGTAGGTAAGAAAATAATTATTTGTAGTTGTTGTAGATGATGAAGAAAATTCCGCAGAAGATTTGGTACTGGTAGTAAATGAACAAGTACACCAGGAAGAAGTCTAGATTCTTGATTCTACTATACCATATATAACCCCAAATTACTTAGCACATTAAGCTATATAACATTCTCTGTTATTGTAGGAACGTGGCCGACTTGATTCAAGTTCATATTGATGGTACATTGATTGTTATCAAAACACCATCGATATCTTTCATATAGGTGGAGAATCGTTCCATGTGTTTCGCCCAGGGCCCTAATTTATCTAGGGTCGGTCCTAGTAGCAATAATAAAAACCGTTGCTAAAAAGTAGATTTTGTTGCTAAATATATTTTTTGCAACGACTTCTGTTATTGCGGGTATAACCGTAGCTAAACGTTTTAGCAACGACTTTGGTAGTTGTAAATTATTGCTCTTTTTTGCAGCGAGTTTTATTATATTGTTGCAAAAGAAATGTTGTTGCTTTTATTATAATACTTTTATGAACAAATAAAAATCGCTGGCAAATATTGTTAGATATCTGTTTTGAATTTCACAACAATATAAGTTGGTTATTTTTGGACAAAGAAAAGAATTTCATTAATCCACCCAAGGAATACAACACAAAAACAAATGACCTTTTAGTAAGGTCTAAAGGAGCTTAAACACACTCCAAAAGACGCTTACACCAAGTAAAAGCAAGACTAGAAGATCTAGGATACAAGCTTAGGACTCTAAGCTTAATCTCACGCATGACTCGTTTTACAGTCATAGAAGGCTAGACAATTTTAAAGCTCCAAATACAATCATTCCTATATTGCCAAATATAATAGACAAGACTAGAAATAGAAGACACACAATCTTCCTCATAAGCTTAGGAATCTTCCAATTGCTTGGGTTTATGGCAAGAGATCGAATAGATAAACCAAGACATCAGAGCCGTCTTGAACAATTTGGAGACCCAGTGCAAAATTAATATTTTGCGCCTTAATTAAAGTAAATATCTTTATTTTATTAATAAATTTAACATATTTCTTTTTTTGATTAACTTTTTCATATACTGGAGAAAGAGGGGCCCTGTGCGGTCGATCACCTCGCACACCCTCAAAGACCCCTCTGCAAGACATGAACTAAGTTGGATAATACACTCACGACTATATCTGCATTCAAAAAAAAAAGATGAGCAAGAATAATCCTCAAGAAAACCAATGCGCCTCAGATGATCCCTTGTTTTGAGTTTGTTAAGCATTGCTAACCATAAGACAAATTTGGCTTTAGGAAGAGAAGTCCTATGCCATACAAATCTACTCCATTTCACTAAGTTGTTGCACTGCATCATAGTCTATCTTTTGCAATGATCTAGGTGTAGGGAAAACAATTAAATAAAATTTGTGATTACTGTTTTTAGTAACTATTACCGTTACAAAAAACATACACGTTTTTCGCAACAACTTTGTTGCCTTATGAAACACATAGAATTTATTCATAAATTAGCCAATAAATTAATAAATAATTTATGATCACCTAAACTAATATCACCAATTATTATTATATATTAATTCATATTCCAAAATAGCACATGTCCCAAATATCTTGTGTCCAAAATGCACGTAATTCATATACAAGTAAAGGACTAGGCAATTTCCCAAAATAATTTTCCTACCGTATACAAGTTTTTATGAAAAAATTTACAAGTAAAGGACACTTTAAAAAATCAAAAAATTTACAAGTGCACATAATTAGCTACTCATAACATTCATAATCCAAAACATCGCGCTTCCAAAATGCTTGTACCCTATCACCAACTTCGTTTTTGACTGCAGTAAATTTACAACGAAGAAAATGCTTACCTACACCTTATGATTTTGTTAGTAATTGAGAATCAAATAAACCCCAATGAAACTTTATAGGGAAGCATCTAAATTCATAATCAAATAAAAAGACTTACAAAAAACTTACTTTAGATTGTAGAACAAAAAACGATTACATTAACCAAGACAAGGTTAACAAAAAAATTATCATTATAACTCGTATGTCTTTTATCAATTTTTTACAAAAAGACTACATCAACGTGTTGTAAAATAAATAAGATTACTAATAAGCCTACATTGCACCCTGGTACTGAAATAATATCTAAGATCGATTCGGTGCGATATAGCTTGATGCACGATAACGAATCTTAACACAAGCATGAACAGAAAAATAAATTGCAAAATAGACACAAGGATTTAAGGAGGTTCACCCAAAATTGGCTACATCCTCCGTGGTGTGTAGTTGCTTGCTTGATTATATTATATGAGATCACTCTTACAATAGAGAATTACAAATGATGCAAGAGATAAAATAATAGGCTATGTGTTTGGCTTAGAGGTTGTGTTTGAAGTGTTTAGGCTAGCTAAAGGGCTCACTATTTATAGAGCTAATTAGCATACATGAGTGTACTACATAATTACTATGATTAAATGATAAATAACTCAGCATATAAGACTTTGAAGAGCTGGTACATTAATCAAGTAACTGTTGCAAGACATGAAGAGGCACGAAGGAAAACCAACAGTCCACCAGCTGCTGCACTTGCTCGTTCGAGCATTCATCATCTCACAAACCAGTAGCTACTGTGTTGAAACGTATAGAGACAATGAAGTGTAACAAGAGGGGGGGTGAATTGTTACTTGTTCTCTTTAGAGTATTTTCGCCCTTTTCTTGCGGAATTTGAATAAAGAAAATACTCAAAACAAATTAAAAGAAAACTTTAAAGAAACACAAAGAATTTAACGTGGGAACAAGAACCACGACCCTCTAGGGATTTCGATTCTCTATTATTTTATGTAATTTAATTCTCTATTACATAAAATACATTTCTCCTTCTCTTTCTCTTCTTCTTTCTCGATTTCTTTCTTGTTCCTTCTCTCGATTCTCCTTCTCTTTCTCTCTTCTCTTTCTCTCTTCTCTTTCTCACTTCCCCCTTAGACTTACCCAAGTCTAATTACAAAATTCTCTCAAAAATCCATACAAGATAAATTCTCTAAATTGGATGAACAAACAAAGATAGCACAAGGAAAAATTTAGGAATTAATTTTCGGTTTATAACACTCAAAAATTTCCTTTTCTTGATTCTTGAATCTCACGAAATTGGGCACAAATTTTCGGAAATAATTTTCTCTCAATGTTGATCACCAAATGTTTGTGCCGGTTAGAAAAATGCTTTTATAATCATTTTAGAACAAGTTATGCCATAAACCCATTATCTAAAGATAAGGGATTAGTGGGCATTGACCGTGAGAAGGAAATAACTTCCTTGGTGGTTATTCAAAGTCTAACTTTGACTCTAGCTAAAAATAGCCATTTTCAAGAGACTTTTTAGAAGTTAGTTATTTTAATTCTTAGATTAATTCCTTGTGCTTTCTTGTTTATTAACCGTACAACAAAACTAAAATATAGAAAAATTAACTTAAGACTTTTTCTAAATAATTTTGTTGACTTCTCCTCTGACCGGATTCTGGAGGAACAGCGTTCTGTCTCTATCTGCAACAATATCAGTTTATCAATATCAGGAACAGTAGACTTGGATTCTACTCTTGACTTCCTCATTGACCTTCTCTACTGACTTTGACTTTGTTGACTTTGACTTTGACTTGTACGATTGCCATTGACCAGTCCTTAGGTATCATCGACGATTACAATAATCGGATATATTACCTACAAAACAATCTCTAAAATACTTTGTTTGTTTATAAATTGCTAAGTCATCATCAAAACTCAAATGGGCCAACAAATTCCCCCTTTTTGATGATGACAAACTTATAAACAAACTTGGTTAAAAGAAAGAGTAAAACTAATAGCTTTGAACATGTTAGAGATTAATCACAAGTTCAAACATATTTAGTAAATTAAATCGTTACAAATAATTTACCAAATTCTAAAGCAAGCATATTACTCTAAAGTATTTTTGATGAAAATCATGTGATTAAGCATGACTTCAAATTTTTTAATTTTAAAATAAAACATGAAACAAAACATAAACATAAGTATTAAAAACGTATAAACCAAAAACATAATAATTAAGAAACTTAACGACAAAAAAATTAAAAATTAAGAGACACAACAAATCAAGTAAGTCTAATTAAGTAATTCAAGATAAGTGTTAAAGATAAACAAAGTGATATTCAATATAACTCATGTCAAACAACAATTAACCAATTTTTCATATAAACCAAACATAAGCAAAACAGTAAGTCAATATATTCTTGTTTGGCTATAGCTACTCTTCCCTCTTAAATATATCAAACAGTAAGAAACTAAGTGTTATGAAATAAACCAAGAATAGAGAATCAATTATCCAAAGACTAAGCAAAAACGTAAGCATCACAAGCATTCACAAAAGTTTGTTTGCTATTCTTCCCCCTTTTGGCATCAATCAAAAAGTAGGGATATGAATCAAATCACAGCTCTAAGGCAAGCGTTAGACAAATTAAGATAGTAAGCAGCAAACTAAGAAAATAAATGCCCAAACATAAATCGAGAAAGCATGCAAGCAAACATATTAGACCATGGGATAAGAAAATAAGGATGAAATAAAGATTAGTAGCATAAAATGTGGGTCAGTAGCATAAGCATAAAAGAAATAGTCTTGTACCCCAGCAGGTACTAAAGAAGCAAAAGAAAAACATTGTTTGGAGAATTACAAATAAAATGGGTCAACCAAGCATCAAATTTTTTAATCGAAAATAGAAGCAGGAGGGATCAGACAGCAGTCTCATCATCAACAAATTCAGTCTGCACCTCCACTGTGTCAAGCTTCGCACCAAGACGTGATTCCATTTCGGTGAGTTGCTCAGCAATAGTAGAAAGTGAGACACGAACTTCACTTTGAAGAGCACATAGTTGAGACTGCATATCAAGTAGTGTGGAATGGACATGAGCAAGAGTAATTGGAGGAGGAGGGATAGTAGTGGGATCATCAAAACCAGTGTGTAAAGGTGATGGTGGTAAAGTAAATGGTGGTGGAGTAGTTGCTTTTGGTGATGGTGGTATAGGTGAACTTGGCTTTGGTGATGGTGGGGTTGGGGAGGCAATATCATCATTAAGGCACGAAGATTTCTTGGATGATTTTCTAATATTCTTGAGAGGCACTTTGAGGTCGTCATCCTCTGAACTAGATTGTTCATCCACTAATTTCTCTTTTTCTTCTTCCCCAACTTGTTCCCCCTTTCTAACTGCTTCCCCCTGAGTCACTGTTTCCCCTTCTTCCTGTTCTGTTTCTGCCTCAGTGGTGGCAGTGGGAACAGTGTCCAGCTCTACATTCTCTACATTCTCCCCTTCTACTTCTGTTTCACCTTCCTCTTGTTCCTCATCGGAACTAACATACTCAACATCATCCGCAGCATCCTCTAGAATTCCCTTCTCATTTAGTACAAGATGCAAGTTGTTAAGGCATTTTGCACCTATTTTGTTATTACCACTCATAGGAAATTCTAGGCCTTCAAAAGGCACACCAAACTTTTTAAATATATGGGTTAACAAGCCACCATACCCAATCATCGTTTTCTTCTCAACACAATCGGCCAAATGAGAAATCATTAAAGAAGGAAAATTGATTTTTATATGATTTGCTAAACAGTAAATCAAAGTAGCATCCCTTAAATTCACTTCACTACGCTTTGACCTCCGAGGCAAAATAAACCTCCTAGCAATGTTATACAATAATTTATGAAGTGGACACAGAGAATTGTGACTAAAACGTTTTTTAGCATTAATCCCTAAAAACTTTAGCACGGTTTTTTCATTAATGCCTGAAAAAACTATCTTTGATCCAACATAGTATGTGTCGAAACCTACAGCAGGTACCCCAAACCATTCACCTAGCATCAAACTATTGAATTCAATCTTAATCTCCTTCACAATGCTCGAACATACACCATTATCAATTAAAAAATTTCTTATAAATTCTCGCATTAAATATGGATACATTGAATTGCAAGATAAGTCATACATAAGTACCTCCCATCCTTGATTGCTCAAGATCGCATGCAATTGAGGGAAAGAGGTCGTCTCATACCAGTACTTGTCGAGTCCAAAACCAACCGACATTTCTTTGGAAATTTCCTCAGCACTATCAGGGTCCACTTGCTTGGCCCTCTTTACTGGTCGACTAGATGAAGTTCCTTTTGAGTGGGTTTTCTTTGTGCCTCCTTGCATGGGTTTAGGAGTGGTTGATCTTTGGCGTTTTTGAGAAGAAGATTGTGGAATTTCAGTGGGTGAAGGATGAATTACCTGTAAAGGTTCGGGTTGGATGAATTTAGGGCTTTTCCCTTTGCTCATTGACGATAATCTTGGCGATTTCATGGTGTTTGTTTGGTAGGGATGAAGGAAAGAAATTAAGAGAAATGGGAGTGAATGTTTGACGGTTTTGGTAAATTAAAGGAGTTTTACTTTGGTAATGATGGTATTGTGATGGATGTGACGTGATTGTAAGGGTTATAAAGAGAGTGATGGAACGGTTATGAAAAGATTTTGCACAACTTCCTTTTCGACGGTTTTAGGAGGTGTAAGGTTGGTTATTAAGTTTCGTTCGTTGAATATGTCAATTTAGATAACTACTTTCCGAAACACCTCGATGATCCGTCTTCCATTTCATAAAATGATGTTGGTTCACAAAAAAAAATAAAATAAAGAAAATGCTGGAATTTGTGGAAAATAAAATATTTTTGTATTTTTCGAAAATAGTTTATAATATGTGGGTAATAAAATATATAATATAAAATAAATTATGCTACTCGGTCTAATTAGTTCAAACATGCAAGCAATCAAGATAAAGATTAAGACATAAATTTAAATAGAAGCATACCCAAATCTCGCAATGATTGAGTGAACAATCTTGGTTGTTGTGGTTGATTGAACCCTTTCGATTTTTCAAGATGTTTTGAGGAGGAATACTAGCAATTAAACGTTAGTGAAGCTTGATCATACCTAGCTCCAACCTCATCTTTTCAAATTGTTCTCTTGTTGGTCATAATATCTGCAACTTGTTCACTAGTATTGACATGTTTAACAATAATATTTTTAAGCTCTACGTTATCCTTAAGGAAATGATGTCTAATATGAATATGTTTAACTCTAGAATGATGCACCGGATCTTTAGAAATACAAATAGCACTAGTATTATCACAATAAATAGGAACACATTCAAATTTAATACCAAAATCTCTTAGCTGTTGTTTAATCCAGAGCATTTGGGAACAGCAGGCTGCTGCTGCTACATATTCAGCTTCTGCCGTGGATAAAGCTACTGTGTTCTATTTCTTGGAACTCCATGATACCAAACAAGATCCAAGAAACTGTACCATTCCTGAAGTGCTTTTTCTATTTACAAGATCACCTGCGTAATCTGCATCACTATACCCTTTCAAGTCATAGACATCACTTTTAGGATAAAATAAGGATAAGTCATATGTTCCCTTTAGATATCTAAGAATTCTTTTAACTGCCGTATAATGTGATTCTTTAGGATTTGATTGAAATCTAGCACACAAGCCAACACTAAAGGATATATCGGGTCTACTAGCTGTTAGATATAGTAGTGATCCTATCATGCCTCTATACATTGTTTGGTCAACATTAATTCCGTTAGAGTCTTCATCTAACCTAATGTTAGTGGCCATGGGTGTATGGTTTGTTTTAGCATTATCTAGTCCATATTTCTTTAGAAGTTCTTTTATATATTTTTGTTGATGAATAAAGATACCGTTAGCAGTTTGTTTAATTTGCAAACCAAGGAAGAAATTTAATTCTCCCATCATACTCATTTCAAACTCATTACTCATTAGGTCAGCAAATTCCTTACATAACGATTCATTTGTAGCACCAAAAATAATATCATCAACATATATTTGAACAACTAATATATTCGAGCCTTTATTCTTAAAGAATAAGGTTTTATCAATTTTACCACGTATGAACTTATTTTCAATCAAAAACTTAGATAATCTCTCGTACCATTGTCTAGGTGCCTGTTTTAGCCCATAAAAAGCTTTATCAAGCTTGTAGACGTGATCCGGAGAAATTGGGTTTTCAAAGCCAGGTGGTTGTTCCACATACACATCTTCTTCTAGAAACCCATTTAAGAATGCACATTTTACGTCCATTTGATATAATTTAAAATTCATGAAAGCAGCAAATGAAATAAGAATTCTAATAGCTTCTAATCTAGCTACGGGAGCAAAAGTTTCAGTATAGTCAATACCTTCCTGTTGATTATAGCCTTTTACCACCAACCTTGCTTTGTTTCTAACGATTATGCCGTGTTCATCCAGCTTGTTCCTGAATACCCATTTAAGTCCAATAATCTTCTTGTTCTTTGGTTTTGCTTCTAAGTGCCACACTTTGTTTCTTTCAAACTCGTTTAATTCATCTTGCATAGCTACCACCCAATCCGAATCTTGCAAAGCTTCTATATGATTCTTGGGTTCCATAGTTGATAGAAAAGCAAAGTGTGCACAAAAGTTTCTCATTTGTCCCCTTGTTTGCGTGCCTTTGTTCATGTCACTTATAATCAATTCTAGTGGATGTGACTTATGATGTTTCCACGTTCTTGGAACAAAGTCTCTTGTGGGGACAGATGTGGAAGCTGGTTCACTGACTTGGTTCTGATTTGGTTCAACTTCAATTCTTTCTTCTTGTGCTTCAGTTTGAATTTCTGGATTAGGAACTGCAGGCTGTTCCTGATCTGCCTGTGGTTCCTGTTCTTGATTTTGTTCAACATTCTGACCTTGTTGCTGTTCTACTGGATCTTGCTCCTTGTGTATATTTTCATCATCTTCCAGATCCGCAAGACCTATCTTAAAATCACTTGTTTCTTGTTCACTTGTCATAAACTTAGTCTCATCAAATATAATGTGAACAAATTCTTCAACACACATTGTTTTCTTATTGTAAACTCTATATGCTTTACTATGAGATGAATAGCCAAGAAATACTGCTTCATCACTTCTTTCATCAAATTTACCTAAATTTCGTTTTCCATTAACATGCACAAAACATCGACATCCAAAGACTCGAAAATATGAAATATTAGGTTTAATTCCTTTAAATAATTCGTAGGGTGTCTTAGAAGTGATTGGTCTTATTAAAACTCGGTTTAATATATAACAAGCAGTATTGACGGCTTCGGCCCAAAAATTTCTAGGTAAACCACTAGCAATTAACATAGTTCTAGCCATTTCTTCTAATGTTCTATTCTTTCGTTCAACAACACCATTTTGTTGTGGTGTTCTAGGCGCGGAGAAATTATGACTTAAACCATGCTCATTACAATAATCCATAAACTTTGAATTTTCAAATTCTTTACCATGATCCGATCTTATGTGGACTAGTTGATTGTTACTAGATTTCTGAATTTTAGTAGCGAATGCAACAAATTCATCAAAAGCCTCATCTTTGCTAGATAAGAATAAAGTCCATGTAAATCTACTGTAATCATCAACTATAACAAAAACATATCGCTTACCGCTGCGACTTTGGATTCTCATAGGTCCACAAAGATCCATATGAATTAATTCAAGTGGTTTTGATGTGGTCACGACATTTTTAGTTTTAAAGGATGACCTTGCATGTTTTCCTTTGGCACAAGGATCACATACTTCATTCTTTTGAAATTTTAGGGACGGTAATCCTCTTACTAAGTCTTTAGTACGTAAAGTATTAAGCAATGAAAAACTAGCATGACCTAATCTTTTATGCCAAAGTAGAGGGTCATCTTCTATAACACTCAGACATGTTAAACTGGTTTTAGGAACAGTGTGCAGGTCCACCACATAGGTGTTCCCTTTTCTAATTCCTTCCAAAATGATGTCACCTGTGTCGTTCCTAGAAATCATGCACTTCTCAGAAGTAAAGTTTACAGAGTTACCTTTATCACAAAATTGTGAAATACTTAATAGGTTGTGTTTCAAATTCTCGACCAAAAATACGTTATCTATAGCGTGGGAACTTGACCTTCCTACCTTGCCTTTTGCAATGATTTCACCTTTCATATTGTCGCCAAAGGTCACAGTTCCTCCATCATAGGCTTCTAGTGAGAGAAATTTTGATCTATCGCCTGTCATGTGCTTGGAACAGCCATTGTCGAGATACCATGAGCTGTTCCCCCTCACTAGAACCTGCAAAACGAACTTAGTTGTTAGAGGGTGGAACCCAGCCATCCTTGGGTTCCGTGTCGATTAAACAAGAATTAAATTTCTTAATCCAAACTCTATCGACGTATATTTGGTTCGTTTTGTTGTGCTGTTCCCTTTTTAAACATTTATGTTTCAGGTGCCCGGTTTTGCCACAAAAGGAACAGACTTTGTTACTTGGGAGATCAACATAGACCTTTTTCTTTTTGTCATTTTTATCATATCCTAGACCTTCGGTTCCTTTAGTTCTAGCATTAAGAATCCATTTGGGAACTTCTCTAGTTTTCCCTTTATCTCTTGAATTCAATTCAAGCTTAAGACGATCGTTTTCTTTTAAGGCGGATTCTAGATCGGATTTCATTTGGAAGAGTACCCATTGAATTTCTTTCTTAGTCTCATAATCTACTTCCATATCAAATTGCTCTAATTGATTCAATTCAATATTTAACATGATGTTTTCTTCTTTAACTTTTTCTAAGGCTTCTTTTAACATCACATTATTATCAAGCAATTCAAAGAATCGACTTTGTTTTTCTAATTTTTCGTGAGATTCTAAAATCATTTTAACTAATCTATGTTTATCCAATTTAAACAAATAATCAGAAAATGGATCAGGAGACAGTACCTCTTTTCCTTTAGATGTATCGTCAAGAGTAGCCATGAGACAGAGGTTAGCTACCTCTTCTTCTTCCACGGGGGCTTCAGTTTCGGTTTCACTTTCGGACTCTCCCCATGCAGCTATCATGGCTTTGCAGAAATCGGTTTTGTTGAAATTTCTTTTTGTTGGTTGTCTTCCTGTTTCTCTTGCTTTCCCTTTAGCTTTCTCGTCCTTCCGTAGTGGGCATTCCTTTATGAAGTGCTCGGTACTTCCACATTTGTGGCATTCATAAGTTTTGGATTTAGAAGTTCCTTTTTCTTTGTAGTTTCTTTGATTTTTATATCTATTGTTCCTGAAGAACTTCTTGAATCTACGTACCAGCATTGCTGCCTCTTCCTCATCAGTTTCTGAATTTTCTTGATCGTCTGCTGTCAGAGCCAAACCTTTGTTCCTGGAACTGTCAGCTGTTCCCAGATGTAATTCATGAGTCATCAGGGAACCAGCCAACTCTTCCAGATTAAACTTTGTAAAATCTTTAGATTCTTGAATGGCTGTGACCTTTGCTCTCCAACGATTATCTTGAGGTAGGCTTCTTAGGATCTTTCGCACTTGTTCATCGGTTGGAATAAGCCTTCCAAGAGAGACTAACTCATTTGTGATGTTCGTAAACCTAGTAAACATTTCTTGAATGCTTTCTTTAGGTTCCATAACAAATCTTTCATATTTGGACATGAGTAAGTCAATCTTGGAACGCTTGACTTCGCTTGTTCCTTCATGGGTAACTTCCAGCAGATCCCAAATTTGTTTTGCTGTTTTGCAACCCATAATGCGATTGTGTTCATTAGGACCAAGCCCACAATGAAGTAATTTAATAGCAAGAGCGTTCATTTCCATATTTTGAAAATCTTCTTTCTCATATTCCGTGATAGGTTTGGGAACAGTCTCGTTAATGGAGTTGGTAGTGGTTACCTCAAAATCTCCAACTTCGATGACTCTCCAAACTTGATAGTTTTCGGCTTTGATGAAGATTTCCATCCTGTTTTTCCAATAGGTATAGAATTTGCCATCAAACATTGGTGGTCTCTGAGTAGAGTACCCTTCTTCCATACGCTCGTTCATTTTCATCATCTCTAAAATACCAAGATACGGCTCTCAGGGTTTCCTGATTTAATGAGGAACAGGGCTCTGATACCAATTGTAGAAACGTATAGAGACAATGAAGTGTAACAAGAGGGGGGGTGAATTGTTACTTGTTCTCTTTAGAGTATTTTCGCCCTTTTCTTGCGGAATTTGAATAAAGAAAATACTCAAAACAAATTAAAAGAAAACTTTAAAGAAACACAAAGAATTTAACGTGGGAACAAGAACCACGACCCTCTAGGGATTTCGATTCTCTATTATTTTATGTAATTTAATTCTCTATTACATAAAATACATTTCTCCTTCTCTTTCTCTTCTTCTTTCTCGATTTCTTTCTTGTTCCTTCTCTCGATTCTCCTTCTCTTTCTCTCTTCTCTTTCTCACTTCCCCCTTAGACTTACCCAAGTCTAATTACAAAATTCTCTCAAAAATCCATACAAGATAAATTCTCTAAATTGGATGAACAAACAAAGATAGCACAAGGAAAAATTTAGGAATTAATTTTCGGTTTATAACACTCAAAAATTTCCTTTTCTTGATTCTTGAATCTCACGAAATTGGGCACAAATTTTCGGAAATAATTTTCTCTCAATGTTGATCACCAAATGTTTGTGCCGGTTAGAAAAATGCTTTTATAATCATTTTAGAACAAGTTATGCCATAAACCCATTATCTAAAGATAAGGGATTAGTGGGCATTGACCGTGAGAAGGAAATAACTTCCTTGGTGGTTATTCAAAGTCTAACTTTGACTCTAGCTAAAAATAGCCATTTTCAAGAGACTTTTTAGGAGTTAGTTATTTTAATTCTTAGATTAATTCCTTGTGCTTTCTTGTTTATTAATCGTACAACAAAACTAAAATATAGAAAAATTAACTTAAGACTTTTTCTAAATAATTTTGTTGACTTCTCCTCTGACCGGATTCTGGAGGAACAGCGTTCTGTCTCTATCTGCAACAATATCAGTTTATCAATATCAGGAACAGTAGACTTGGATTCTACTCTTGACTTCCTCATTGACCTTCTCTACTGACTTTGACTTTGTTGACTTTGACTTTGACTTGTACGATTTCCATTGACCAGTCCTTAGATATCATCGACGATTACAATAATCGGATATATTACCTACAAAACAATCTCTAAAATACTTTGTTTGTTTATAAATTGTTAAGTCATCATCAAAACTCAAATGGGCCAACATACTGCCTCCAGGTGCTCGTTCGAGCACTTCACCCGCTCGTTCGAGCACTGCTGAGCTGAATCTTCTGTTGCATTCTGTTTTGCTTGCTCGTTCGAGGCATTGATGGGTTCACTTGGTGCCTCGTTCGAGCATAATCATCAGAGAACGACTCTTAAGCTTCATTACTCATTATCATTCTTCAATACTACTTGGTTTAAGTATCTCATTGAATTACAAGTAACTTAATACAAATAAAGTCACATTTAAACTCCACAATCAACACACATACATTAAGTCACAACTTAATATCTCCCATATGAAAAGTCTCCACATGAATGCACACATTATTAGCGCACTCAAGTCACATAATCATAACAGGTACAATATTGTACCATTTCAATACTATCTCTTCCATTTCCAACGTGTTTGGTTTGTGTTGCTGACACCTACTACTATTGAGGATGTTTCTAAGTTTCAAGTGATGAATCATATAATAATGGAATGAGCAAAACAAAATAGAAAAATCAAGTTCCAAAACAACACAAAAAATATACGTACTTGTAGGAAGCAATTTTAGCACTTGAGTTCTCCAATTCCGTCTCCAACTTGAACTCATTAGATCTTAGACTAAGAGCCTACAAGATGTAAGAACAAGAAACATCCAATACGACAATTTCACTAAAAAAATTGACATACTAAAGCTATATGAGCATCGCAACCCTATTTTTAAAATATTATTCTTCATAACATGAAATAAAGATAAAGGATTCAACTCAACTCACACAGACGCAAGAAATAAAGAATATGAAGTAAAAAAGATGACCTTTTCCTCCAAGCTAATAATTTCGAAAGCCAAACACTTTGCCCGCTCATCAGTTGCATTACACTTCAGTTGTGCATTTTTAAATTCAGCCTTAATAGCCTCAAGCTCAACCTAGTGCACCAAGATGAAAAAATTAAAATAGCTAAAATATAAATTTGACTCTTTTGTTCAGATATGTGGTTCAAGTTTAATGCACAATCTTTGTGAGTAATCAATTTCCATCTGATTGGGACTTTACGTCCTTCAATAATAATATCGCCAGTGCATAGCGTAGCTTAGTACGACGACAAGTACGGGTCGAATCCATAGGGAGTAGGGGTTATGTGAATAGTTTCTCGATCGATTAGTGTGTTCGAAAACATAAAATATGAAGTTTGGAGGTAGAAACAATTAAAACAAACAATTTTAAAAGCACGAAGTGAAAAGCGAAGCATAAAAGTAATTAAGAATACAATGAACTAAACCAAAGATGATATGATCAATAAACTAAAAAGGTATAGGTTAGGCTTTGTCACCAAGGTAATGGTTACTAACTTCAACCTAAGGTCATTGATGTTTTGTTATAAGGAAGAACGTATCATAAATACTAATGTTCTCTCTCGAGCAACAAAAGCTTCCAAAAACATACTCAATTACCTATTCTTATGGAGCTAATCATATATTAAGACATGGAGCACACATTCATTATTTCCAATCAAAACATATTCTTATTCTCATGGAAATGATTCAACTTTTAAGTATAGATTATCGTTAAAATCGACTCTCGCCCTTAATTCAACAACACTGCACATGATAGCAATATCTATGTTAAACCATAAACAACACAACTAAGTCAAAGGTAAAGAAAGCAATTCAAAGCCAAAACAAACTACTCACTCATACTCATATTGAAATTGTAAATTGTAAACAAGCCAAAAACCATAGATAAATGAATTGAACTAGAGTTTTCTAAAGAGATGAGTGCAACAATAGTTAAAGAGTTACAAGCATGAATACATGAACTGAAGGCAAACAATAACTAAATGACATCAATTGAAATCAATATAAGCAAAGATAGAGGTTACTCTTTTAGATTCAATCTAAGGATGAACAAGATGAATTGATGATTCAAACCAATACCTTTCCAAAGGCTTCAATAGTAATACAACAATGGTTGAAGAATCTAAACTGCAAAATGTTATAATAAACGGTGAAATTAAGTTTGTTATTGGAAAATGAAAGTGTTTGATTGAATCGAAAGTGAAACTATAATAATCACTAGTTCTCTATTGAAATGAAAGCATAGCAAATAAAGAATACATAGAAATTACTCCAAAATGAAAGGTAAATTATGAGATAGTGAACTCTCTCTTCCTCTTCTCTATATATAGACTTCAAAGCAAGTGGGGATAGGGGTGGTGGTTTCATGATTGCTCCACCACCCCTAGGTAGTAGGAGGGAGGCTCCACCCCTAGTGGATAAGGTAGGGTGGCTAGGAAGTCTTTAGCAACAACAATTAGAAGATAGTAAATGTAACTGGACCTTGATGCCTTTTAAAAAGATTGCAAAAAGCTGTTGAACCCATTTCGCTCGACACGAGCGAGCTTGCTTGAGCAGTCGAGCCATCATCAGGTCGAACATCAGAAACTTCAAAAATGGTACAGAATGTGGAAATTAGATCTGCTCGACCCGAGCCACCTTGCTCGACTAGTCGAGCAGATGCCGTGTGCCCTTGTTCTACTAGCTTTTCTCTTATCGAGTTTTCAGGTCATTTAGTGTTTTTCTCAACTTCAAATCAATCTAATTGTTTTCTAATTTCTTGCAATTTATGACTTTTGCCTTTTCTAGTACTAGTACTTGTATATAATATGGCCTCGTCCATAACCTTACTTCAAATTGGTATTATTATTGATTGATTGATACATAAACATATTTTTTTACTTTAAGAAGTTGGATATGGATGCTAAGAAATCGATACAAAAATATCGACTTGTTTCAAGGGAAAAAAAAAGTATTACTAGCACAATTGTTTAGTGCGTTTAAAAATAATGATTAGTGAATGAAAGTCATTTGTAGTATGTAAAATTGATGAATAAGATTTAATCATTCAGTATGTTTTATTTAAATTTGGCAAGAAGTAAATTGGAAACATGGGTAAAAAGGGTAATAAGCGTAAGTTTGCGGAGAAATCAACTTCTTCATCATCACTTGCTACAACTTAGGAGGTAGTAAAATACAATGATTTGCCAAACCTTTAATATAAGATATGGGTTTTATCTGGTGAATTGATTATTTTGGATGAATACTTCAAACTTTTGGATTGGATGTCTTTTGGGGCTATTTGGAAGGCTTTGATTTTGAGGGTGTTATGTCATTTAGATGTGTGACAAGATATCCTTTGACTCAGTTGAACTTTGTTCACCAACAAAATTTAAGTTTTTAATTACTCGAGCTATGCTCATCAAATATAAGTAAGCGATAATTATGTAGGCGAGCCATGGAAAACTTGAGGTTTGCAATCCATGGTTACATCACTCATTGATATGGAAGCTCATGATGACTTGCATTGCTTTAAAGGCGTGTATGTATTTGTTAAACTATGCAAGGATTGTCGAATTAAATTCATCAGCGTCAAAGTTGCACAAAGTATCATACCTTGTGTTTCCTTTCCACTGCTTAAGATTTAACTGAAGGATAGGATCAAGTGTTGAATACTAAGAGTTATTGGGATATTTTTCCTTCTTTGAGGCCAATTATTGTTGATTTAAATCTTGTGGTTGACAGTGATAATCAGATTGTAGCTTTTATTAAGATTTTTAAAAAACTTTGTAATGCATGGATGAATTATGTTTTAAGTCTCAAGGCTGTTTTTTCACTCCCGAAGAATATTGCTAATGTATGTGGTGTGAAATATGTTCAGGATTTATACATTAATAGTCAGTATTATATAACACGAGCTTTAAGAGAAGAAATTTCACCAACATAAAAGTCTTGCCAACTTTCAACAAGCAGTGAAGAAAGGGGTGCTTGGATCCCAACAATGGCAAAAGCAAAAATGTAAAAGTTGATTAAAAACATGATATAACAAAACAAAATATAATTAATAAACTCTCATACTTGAGTACAAAATCTCAAAACATAAATCTCATAATTGAGATCTCACAACAGTAGTACATAGAAGAACACTCTCAAGTTTCTTACAATGTAGAACATTTTCACAATATGTCTATGTATATTGTATGGTGATTTGATTCTAAGAATTATGTACCCTTATGCAGATGCTTATACATCATTCTAGAATCCTCACTTAATTCACCATCAATAACACATTTAAACCCAACATTTAATAAAGCAATAAACTCTATAATAATGCATGACAATAATCATATTAGAGCTCACCATTATTCTTAGTTTAATTGCCCCTTAAATACACCATCAAATGACACATTCTTTCAAAAAACTATATATTTAATTGTCTTTTATTGCATCCATAATGTTGCTTCAACAAGATGTACCATGGTTTGAGTTAATGAACGATAAAAGTCATAATCATACATTGAACATTCATGCCTAAAATATACCTAATCCACCTAATCAGCTAATCATATTACAAAAAACATTTGGAACTTATAATGAAGACAAAACTATAACAAAGAACACAAAACCAATCTTCAGTTTCTAGAGGAAAATTCCCAAAGAATACAGATCCGCCTCTAAGTGCAAAACCTTAAGCATTCACTAACTTGAACACAGAGCCACAAAGGTCTAACACTTACATTAAATTTCCAAATTGCCTTTAAATACATTTGAATTCTACGAGTTTTGCTTTTTATTTTAGACTATATCGTTAGTTCAAAATGGTCTAACTATAAATCATAAGCAAGGAAACATATATTTCGTAAAACTCTAAGCATTAACAAAAAAAAATCACTACTAATACTACCTCCTAATGCAATGAATATGGTATATAAAATGAATTCGAAGTGTTATATTCTTTATGCAAGTCTAAGTGATAACTTCATCTAGAATTGAATATGTATTGTAACATTGCTTGATATTTCTTGTATTGGTTTTATTTGATCCATCCTAATTATCGAAAACCAAAACATTTCACTACATCCCAATTCGGAACTTTCATTACCCAACTCTACAATTCATTTTTGTTTTCACTCCTAGTGCGTATATCATTTTTTCGGAATATAAAAAAGCTTGATAAAATGTGAGTCAAAAATTTCTCGCTCCAAACCAATGCTTAAGCATTTAGCATACAAAAGACATTAGGGTGGTTATTTGTTACTTGGATATAAACTACTCTAGCTTACCACAAAGTACTCTTCATGTTTTCTCACAAACTAGGAGAACTTGCTAATAAGATTTCCTCCCTTGATACTACAAAAAATTCATGTCTTTTAGGGTAAAGATTCCAATATCGTAACTAAAGAACTGCTTCAATATTTCATAAGAAACATAATTTTATTTAGGGAAACAATAATCACTTGATGAACAATATACTTTAAATAATTCTTTGATAGCAAAATTCAAGTCTTTACTATTGTTGATTAAGGTTTTTATTTTAGATTAGAATCTTACGATGAGTACTGGCGAGAAAAACGGAAACTAGCAGCGAATAATTAAGCAGTTGTATTTCTTATTTTCTTTCAATCTTTGCTTCCTGAGGTTAAGGCTGGCTCAGTCATTAATCTTGCTCACAAACTTTTTATCCTTAACTGGTTCTACTTTATTACCTTTTGAAGAATTGATGAAGAACCTATTTATAGCTCTAGAAGAATTGATGAGGGACTCATTTGTTGTCTAGTGTGAATTATATATACTCATCAACAACATCCATAATATGATTTTAGGTATGTTTTTAGCTTGATTTACAGTATAGAGCTTGATTTAGTAAATTTGCCGGTTTAAAGCTTGAATGTTGTGAGTTGTAACCGTATTTTTTACTATTTGACTATTTGAGTCAAATTATATGTAGTCCATAATTTGAACTTATGGTTTGAATATTTAATTATTGTTTTTTATTCCTTTGTTAAATACGATTCTAAACTTCTAAAGTTTTGAACCCACATTTAGGGAATCTTAGAGACGTCACTACTTACTATAATGATATTAAATGTATAAGGAGAATAGATAGTAATAGTACGGTTCAAACGAAAACCTTAGCTAGGCCCAACCCGTCCATCTGATCACCTCTCCATTACAACTCACAAATACAGAGTATAAAAAGAAAGAAACCATAGCTAGGCTCATAACAATAGTCGTGCTTTACTGCTCTTCTTCTCTTCCGCTCTTCTCTTATTTCACTTAGCTAGGCTCATAAAATTTGGCAGGAACTAAATAAAAAATATGGGTAAAAAGGGTATAAGCGTAAGTTTGCGGAGATATCTACTTTTTCATCATCACTTGTTGCAACTAAGAAGGAGCTAGTATAATACAGTGATTTGCCAAACCTTCAAAAGAAGATATGGATTTTATCTGCTGAACTGAATCTCTTACATAAATACTTTAAACTTTGGGATTGGATGTCTTATTGGTGTTGTTTGGAAGGCTTTGATTTAGATAGTTTTACGTCACATATATGTTTGACAAGTTATCCTTTGATTGAGTTGAATAGTGTGTACCAATAATTTTAAAAAGTTTTTTATTACTTGATCATTGATTTTGGGGCTATGATGCTTATCAAATGGAAGTACCCGCTAGTTATGTAGGCAAGCCGTAAAAAAACTTTGGCTTGCAATCCATGATTACAGCACTCACTGATATGGATTCACATAATGTCTTGCTTGTTTCAAAAGTGTATATGGGGTTTGTTGTTCACATGTTCAAGTATTATTGAATTAAATTCATCTGTCTCAAGTTTGCATAAAGCATCATACCTTGTGTTTCCATTGCTTGAGATTTAATTCAAGGATTGGATTAGGTGATATCCTTCCTTGAGTCCAATTATTGTTAACTATCTTGTCGTTGATAATGATGATTAGGTTGTAGCCTTTATTAAGCATTTCAAACAACTTTTCAAACCATGGATGACTTATGTTTTAAGTTGCAAGGTTGCTTGTCCACTTTCAGAGAATATTGCTGATGCATGTGGGGTGAAATATGTTAAGACACTGAGACATTCATTGTAACTATTAAGTAACACGAGCTTTAAGAAGATTCATCTTCTTGAGGAGTGAGAGAAGAAATTTCACCAGCGTAAAAGTCCTACCAAGTTTCAACAAACAGACCTCTATTTCATGAGATCATTGGTTTTGCAGTTCGAGAACTCTTCGAAGTGACATATTTAAGGTATATTAGTAGACTTATTCATTTCAATTTCTCACCATTAGTTTTGTTTTTCTTTTTCTATTCTCGTTCATTTTATGCTTATCTATTTCTATGGTGAAGGTATTTTATCCTTTAAACTTCCGTTTCTGCTTTATTCAATCTAAATTTACTCTTTGCTCTTGTAAATAAGATTGAACTGAACCCTAAAATTGTTGTTATCATATAGGTAAATTAATTATCACATGTTATGCTATCCTCTTTAAAACCATATTGTGAATTGGGACCAATTAAATTATAATACTTAATTCACATTACATTTAATATAATAGCATACTTTTTTTTATTTTGTGAGAAACATGATTAAATTTAAACTTATATTTCTGTGTTAAGTTTTGGAGAGATACACGAATTGTTTGAATAGAAATGTTACTGCATTTATAATTAAATTATAATGGAATGAATTAATATATTTGTTAGGAGTTCATCTTAATTTTAGTTAGTTAGACTACTTAAGTAATAGTACGTAGGGGACTGTAGCACACATCCTCAAGCATTGTTCCTCCGATTCTTTCTCTTTTGATATTTATAAATGTAAAACCAAGTGCTCTTGGTCTAAATCTTAACTTATGAAGTTGTACTCGCTCTGTAGCTAGACTAGTCTATTGTTTACATCATGCTGGTATTACTGCCAGCCGCATCATAGTTTTGAGATGTACGCTAATTCACTATGTACACTGAATTTATTACTAGTCATGGGCAAAAGTTTAAAGTTATCAATATAGATTTTAATTAAGTGTAAGATGTATGTGCACAATCATGGTGTCTGATTGTCAATGTCATAGTATTCTAGCAAATCATGTGAAGTCAAATACAAAATCAAGCCTAATTAATCTATATTCAAAAGCAGGATACTTCTAGGATGTTAACAGGAGCCAAACTCGTTTTTGGAGAATGACAAATGAATGAAGCAGTAGATGTAGAATGTAGAAAGAATGATAGTTGTATGGTTGAACAATGTATTTTGATTTCACCTCTAGGTTGTATCGACATTATTAGTAGGGACATCAACTATTGTTATTTGCCTATCTCCAAAGGGAACCATCAAATTATAGTAGTTGTGGTACCTATGTGAATGATATTTCGGACCATGTACCCTCAACGTGCTGTTAATCTATTACAACAGATTGTAACATTTCTGTATGGCTCGAAACTCGCTTGAATCCACTAGAATATCAAAAATAAAGCACAAAAAGGCAAATAATAGAAAAAGAAGTAAGAATAGCGAATCTCGATCATTTTAAACCACAAAACACTAACTAAAGCCCTCGATAAACCACAAATAAGGCGCAATAAGTGCAAAATACTACAATTATCACTCCCCCATGCCTAATCTTTTGCAAGTCCTCGTGCAAAACAAGCGTAAACCATAAGCACAACAAGAAATATCTTCTTTTAACTCCAACCCAGAAACAAGAATCAGAAACTTTAGAATGATGCACGCTAGAACAAAGATTCTATTAATTTTTTTTATCTATTCTATATTTATTTTTTAAGTTAATATATGTAATATTAACTTGAAAAATAAGTATAAAATAGATAAAAATAAATCAAAAAAATAGCTTACATTAGAAATTTGTTGCAATCAGTTGCAATAGATTAACCGCACTAATTAACAGCAAAATGAGGGTATTTTAAGTTTCATGGTCCAAAATATAATCAAATAGGTACCACAAATACCTATGTTTGTTGCTTTCCATTGAAAATAGGCAAATAACAATAGTTCACCTCCCTACTAATAATGTCGAAAAAACCTAGGGGCGAAATCAAAATACATTGTCCAACTATAGAACTATCATTCTTTCTAAATTCTACATCTACTGCTTCATTCATTTATCATTCTTCAAAAATGAGTTTGGCTCCCGTTAACAACCTAGAAGTTCCCTGCAATTGAATATAGAATAATTAGGCTTGTTTTTCTATTTGACTTCACTTGATTTGTTAGAATACTATGACATTGACAATCAGACACTATGATTGTGCACATACATCTAACACTTAATTAAAATCTATATTGGTAACTTTAAACTTTTGCCCATGACTAGTAATAAATTAAATTAACACAATAGGCTCGTGTTGCTACATAGGGAGTACAACTTTATAAGCGAAGTTTCAGACCAGGCGTATTGGATTTTGCATTTATGAGCCTCAAAAGAGAAAAGGAACGGAGGAACAATGCTTGAGGATTTTAGTTATAGTCCCCCATGTAAAATTGCTTGAGTATGTAGTAAAGATCTAACTAACTAAAACTGAAATGAACTTATTTCAAGTATAATAATTAGCTAAGAGTGTAGAAACATTTTTATTCAGACAATTCGTGAGTCTCTAAAGAATTTAATACTAAAATATATTTCAGACAATTTGTGAGTCTCTTAAGAGTATGTTCTTGTATCAAATGTTATGTGAATCAAGTATTTATGATTGATTAGTCTCTATCCACGATATGGTTTTAAAGACAATAGAGAAAGATAAGATAATTAATTTAGTTATTTGAAAACAACACTTTTAGAGTTCAATTCAATCTTATTCACAAGAGTAAAGAGTAAAGTTTGGTTGAATGAAACAAAAATAAAAGTTTAAAGGACAATTTACCATCATCACGGGCACATCCAAGCATAGAATGAACGATAAAAGAGAAAGAAACATGCATAAGAAGAAGCAAAATAATGATGAGAAACTGAAATGAAAGAAATAAATAAATCTACTAATATACTTTGAACGTGTCAAAACGAAGAGTTTTCAAACTGCAAATTCAAAACTATTTATTTCAAGAAATTAAGGTTTGCTTGTTAGCGCAAGTGCCAAATTAGCTATGTGTGATTATAATGATTGAATAACTCAAAACAAGGTACATCTTATAGAGAGCAACATTAAGGATGAAATAAAAAAAGATTAAATATATAATTTTTTGAAAAAAAGTGACACTTAATGGTGTATTTAAGGGGCAATTAAACTAAGAATAATGGTGAGCTTTAATATGGTTATTGTCATGCATTATTATAGAGTTATTGCTTTATTAAATATTGGGTTTAAATGGGCTATTGATGGTAAGTTAAGTGAGGATTCTAGAATGATGTATAAGCCATAAGGATACATCATTCTTAGAATCAAATCACCATACAACGTGCATAGACACATATTGTGAGAATGTTACTACATTGTAAGAAACTTGCGAGTGTTCTTCAATGTACTAGTATTGTGAGATCTCAATTGTGAGATCTATGGCTTGAGATTTTGTACTCAAGTATGAGAGTTTATTCATTATATTTTGTTTTGTTATATTATGTTTTTAATCAACTTTTACATTTTGTCTTTTGTCATTATTGGGATCCAAGCACTCCTTCTTCACTGCTTGTTGAAAGTTGGCAGTACTTTTATGTTGGTGAAATTTCTTCTCTTAAATCTCGTGTTACATAATACTGACAATTAATATCAAAATTCCTAACATATTTCACCCCACATGCATTAGCAATATTTTTCGAAAGTGAACAAACAACCTTGAGACTTAAAACATAATTCATCCATGCTTTGCAAAGTTATTTAAAAAGCTTAATAAAGGCTACAGCCTGATCATCACTGTGAACAACAAGATTTAAATCAACAATAATTAGCCTTAGAGAAAGAAATATATCCATACAACTCTTAGTATTCAACAATTGATCCTATCCTTGAATTAAATCTTAAGCAGTGGAAACACAAGGCATGATGCTTTGTGCCACTTTGAGGCAGATCTATTTAATTCGACAAGCATTGCATAAGTGAACAGCAAACACTTACATGCCTTTGAAGCAAAACAAATCATCATGAGAATCCATAACAATGAGTGTTGTAATCATATAATGCAAATCTAAAGTTTTTCATGGCTCGCCTACGCAACTATCGGTTACTTATATTCGATGAGCATCATAGCCCAAAATCAATGCTTAATTCAGTGACATGAAAGACTCCAGCAACAGAATAGATAATGAAAAGGCAATTTATAGAGAAAAGCTCGCGTAATTAAAAACTTAAGTTTTGTTGGTAAACAAAGTTCAACTAAATCAAAGGATATTTTGTTATACATCTAAGTGACGTAACACCATCAAAATCAAAAACATCCAAACAGTCCCGATAAGACAACCAATCCAAAAATTTAAAGTATTCATCCAAAAGATTCAATTCAGCAAATAAAACTCATATCTTATTCTAAAGGTTTGGCAAATCATTGTATTTTACTACCTCCTTCTAAGTTGTAGCAAGTGATGATTAAGTTGATTTCTCTGCAAACTTAAGCTTAATATCCTTTTTACCCATGTTTCTTATTTACTTCCTGCCAAATTTAAATAAAACCTATTGAATGATTAAATCTTATTCATTAATTTTACATACTACAAATGATTTTCATTCATTAATCACTATTTTTAAATGCACTAAACAATTGTGCTACTTTTTTTTCCCTTGAAACAAGTCAGTATTTAGGCATCAATTTCTTAGCATCCTTATCGAAGTTCTTAAAGTAAAAAAAAATCTATATGTATCAATTAATTAATAATAATACCAATTTGAAGTAATAAGGTTATGGACGATGCCATATTATATACAACAAGTACTAGTACTAGAAAAAACAAGTCATAATTGCAGGAAATTAGAAAACAATTAGATTGATTTGAAGTTTAGAAAGACACTAATAACCTGAATTAGCTCGATAAGAGAAGAGCAGTAGAACACCACTATTATTATGAGCCTAGCTAGGGTTTCTTTCTTTGTATACCTTGTACTTGTGAGTTGTAATGGAGAGTTGATTACATGGACGGGTTGGGCGTAGCAAAGGTTTTCATTTGAACAAAATTGTTCCTATCTTTTCTCCTTATATACTTTATATCATTATACAAAGCAGTGACGTCTCCAAGATTTCCGAAGTGTGGGTTCGAAACTTTAGAAGTTTTGGAATCGTAATTAACAAAGGAATAAAAAATAATAATTAAAAATTCAGTGCCTAAGTTTAAATTATGGATTACAAATAGAGTACACATAGAAAAATGTTACAAAATGCATTGTAATAATAAATTTAAAAATCTATATCAATTAAAAAGAAATAATAGGATTCAAATACTCAAATATTCAAATATGCGGTTACAACTCAAAACATTCAAGCTCTAAATGTACTAAATCAAGCACTATATCATACTTTAAAACAAGCTAAAACCAAACCAAAAATCGTACATTGAATATTCATACATAAAATATACCTAATACGCCTAATCGGCTAATCATATTAAAAAAATCATTTGGAACTTATATAGAAGACAAAACTATAACAAAGAACACAAAACAAATCTTCAGTTTCAAGAAGAAAATTTCTAAAGAACGCAAATTCGCCTCTAAGTGAAAAACCTTAAACATCCACTAACCTAAGCACAAAACCACGAAGGTCTAACACTTAATTAAGTATCGCCTGCGGTCAGCATAAAAGTAATTAAGAATACAATGAACTAAACCAAAGATGATATGATCAATAAACTAAAAAGGTATAGGTTAGGCTTTGTCACCAAGGTAATGGTTACTAACTTACACCTAAGGTCATTGATGTTTTGTTATAAGGAAGAACGTATCATAAATACTAATGTTCTCTCTCGAGCAACAAAAGCTTCCAAAAACATACTCAATTACCTATTCTTATGGAGCTAAGCATATATTAAGACATGGAGCACACATTCATTATTTCCAATCAAAACATATTCTTATTCTCATGGAAATGATTCAATTTTTAAGTATAGATTATCGTTAAAATCGACTCTCGCCCTTAATTCAACGACACTGCACATGATAGCAATATCTATGTTAAACCATAAACAACACAACTAAGTCAAAGGTAAAGAAAGCAATTCAAAGCCAAAACAAACTACTCACTCATACTCATATTGAAATTGTAAATTGTAAACAAGCCAAAAACCATAGATAAATGAATTGAACTAGAGTTTTCTAAAGAGATGAGTGCAACAATAGTTAAAGAGTTACAAGCATGAATACATGAACTGAAGGCAAACAATAACTAAATGACATCAATTGAAATCAATATAAGCAAAGATAGAGGTTACTCTTTTAGATTCAATCTAAGGATGAACAAGATGAATTGATGATTCAAACCAATACCTTTCCAAAGGCTTCAATAGTAATACAACAATGGTTGAAGAATCTAAACTGCAAAATGTTATAATAAACGGTGAAATTAAGTTTGTAATTGGAAAATGAAAGTGTTTGATTGAATCGAAAGTGAAAATATAATAATCACTAGTTCTCTATTGAAATGAAAGCATAGCAAATAAAGAATACATAGAAATTACTCCAAAATGAAAGGTAAATTATGAGATAGTGAACTCTCTCTTCCTCTTCTCTATATATAGACTTCAAAGCAAGTGGGGATAGGGGTGGTGGTTTCATGATTGCTCCACCACCCCTAGGTAGTAGGAGGGAGGCTCCACCCCTAGTGGATAAGGTAGGGTGGCTAGGAAGTCTTTAGCAACAACAATTAGAAGAAAGTAAATGTAAATGTAACTGGACCTTGATGCCTTTTAAAAAGATTGCAAAAAGCTGTTGAACCCATTTCGCTCAACACGAGCGAGCTTGCTTGAGCAGTCGAGCCATCATCAGGTCCAACATCAGAAACTTCAAAAATGGTACAGAATGTGGAAATTAGATCTGCTCGACCCGAGCCACCTTGCTCGACTAGTCGAGCGGATGCCGTGTGCCCTTGTTCTACTAGCTTTTCTCTTATCGAGTTTTCAGGTCATTTAGTGTTTTTCTCAACTTCAAATCAATCTAATTGTTTTCTAATTTCTTGCAATTTATGACTTTTGCCTTTTCTAGTACTAGTACTTGTATATAATATGGCCTCGTCCATAACCTTACTTCAAATTGGTATTATTATTGATTGATTGATACATAAACATATTTTTTTACTTTAAGAAGTTGGATATGGATGCTAAGAAATCGATACAAAAATATCGACTTGTTTCAAGGGAAAAAAAAAGTATTACTAGCACAATGGTTTAGTGCGTTTAAAAATAATGATTAGTGAATGAAAGTCATTTGTAGTATGTAAAATTGATGAATAAGATTTAATCATTCAGTATGTTTTATTTAAATTTGGCAAGAAGTAAATTGGAAACATGGGTAAAAAGGGTAATAAGCGTAAGTTTGCGGAGAAATCAACTTCTTCATCATCACTTGCTACAACTTAGGAGGTAGTAAAATACAATGATTTGCCAAACCTTTAATATAAGATATGGGTTTTATCTGGTGAATTGATTATTTTGGATGAATACTTCAAACTTTTGGATTGGATGTCTTTTGGGGCTATTTGGAAGGCTTTGATTTTGAGGGTGTTATGTCATTTAGATGTGTGACAAGATATCCTTTGACTCAGTTGAACTTTGTTTACCAACAAAATTTAAGTTTTTAATTACTCGAGCTATGCTCATCAAATATAAGTAAGCGATAATTATGTAGGCGAGCCATGGAAAACTTGAGGTTTGCAATCCATGGTTACATCACTCATTGATATGGAAGCTCATGATGACTTGCATTGCTTTAAAGGCGTGTATGTATTTGTTAAACTATGCAAGGATTGTCGAATTAAATTCATCAGCGTCAAAGTTGCACAAAGTATCATACCTTGTGTTTCCACTGCTTAAGATTTAACTGAAGGATAGGATCAAGTGTTGAATACTAAGAGTTATTGGGATATTTTTCCTTCTTTGAGGCCAATTATTGTTGATTTAAATCTTGTGGTTGACAGTGATAATCAGATTGTAGCTTTTATTAAGATTTTTAAAAAACTTTGTAATGCATGGATGAATTATGTTTTAAGTCTCAAGGCTGTTTTTTCACTCCCGAAGAATATTGCTAATGTATGTGGTGTGAAATATGTTCAGGATTTATACATTAATAGTCAGTATTATATAACACGAGCTTTAAGAGAAGAAATTTCACCAACATAAAAGTCTTGCCAACTTTCAACAAGCAGTGAAGAAAGGGGTGCTTGGATCCCAACAATGGCAAAAGCAAAAATGTAAAAGTTGATTAAAAACATGATATAACAAAACAAAATATAATTAATAAACTCTCATACTTGAGTACAAAATCTCAAAACATAAATCTCATAATTGAGATCTCACAACAGTAGTACATAGAAGAACACTCTCAAGTTTCTTACAATGTAGAACATTTTCACAATATGTCTATGTATATTGTATGGTGATTTGATTCTAAGAATTATGTACCCTTATGCAGATGCTTATACATCATTCTAGAATCCTCACTTAATTCACCATCAATAACACATTTAAACCCAACATTTAATAAAGCAATAAACTCTATAATAATGCATGACAATAATCATATTAGAGCTCACCATTATTCTTAGTTTAATTGCCCCTTAAATACACCATCAAATGACACATTCTTTCAAAAAACTATATATTTAATTGTCTTTTATTGCATCCATAATGTTGCTTCAACAAGATGTACCATGGTTTGAGTTAATGAACGATAAAAGTCATAATCATACATTGAACATTCATGCCTAAAATATACCTAATCCACCTAATCGGCTAATCATATTACAAAAAACATTTGGAACTTATAATGAAGACAAAACTATAACAAAGAACACAAAACCAATCTTCAGTTTCTAGAGGAAAATTCCCAAAGAATACAGATCCGCCTCTAAGTGCAAAACCTTAAGCATTCACTAACTTGAACACAGAGCCACAAAGGTCTAACACTTACATTAAATTTCCAAATTGCCTTTAAATACATTTGAATTCTACGAGTTTTGCTTTTTATTTTAGACTATATCGTTAGTTCAAAATGGTCTAACTATAAATCATAAGCAAGGAAACATATATTTCGTAAAACTCTAAGCATTAACAAAAAAAAATCACTACTAATACTACCTCCTAATGCAATGAATATGGTATATAAAATGAATTCGAAGTGTTATATTCTTTATGCAAGTCTAAGTGATAACTTCATCTAGAATTGAATATGTATTGTAACATTGCTTGATATTTCTTGTATTGGTTTTATTTGATCCATCCTAATTATCGAAAACCAAAACATTTCACTACATCCCAATTCGGAACTTTCATTACCCAACTCTACAATTCATTTTTGTTTTCACTCCTAGTGCGTATAACATTTTTTTGGTATATAAAAAAGCTTGATAAAATGTGAGTCAAAAATTTCTCGCTCCAAACCAATGCTTAAGCATTTAGCATACAAAAGACATTAGGGTGGTTATTTGTTACTTGGATATAAACTACTCTAGCTTACCACAAAGTACTCTTCATGTTTTCTCACAAACTAGGAGAACTTGCTAATAAGATTTCCTCCCTTGATACTACAAAAAATTCATGTCTTTTAGGGTAAAGATTCCAATATCGTAACTAAAGAACTGCTTCAATATTTCATAAGAAACATAATTTTATTTAGGGTAACAATAATCACTTGATGAACAATATACTTTAAATAATTCTTTGATAGCGAAATTCAAGTCTTTACTATTGTTGATTAAGGTTTTTATTTTAGATTAGAATCTTACGATGAGTACTGGCGAGAAATACGGAAACTAGCAGCGAATAATTAAACAGTTGTATTTCTTATTTTCTTTCAATCTTTGCTTCCTGAGGTTAAGGCTGGCTCAGTCATTAATCTTGCTCACAAACTTTATATCCTTAACTGGTTCTACTTTATTACCTTTTGAAGAATTGATGAAGAACCTATTTATAGCTCTAGAAGAATTGATGAGGGACTCATTTGTTGTCTAGTGTGAATTATATATACTCATCAACAACATCCATAATATGATTTTAGGTATGTTTTTAGCTTGATTTACAGTATAGAGCTTGATTTAGTAAATTTGCCGGTTTAAAGGTTGAATGTTGTGAGTTGTAACCGTATTTTTTACTATTTGACTATTTGAGTCAAATTATATGTAGTCCATAATTTGAACTTATGGTTTGAATATTTAATTATTGTTTTTTATTCCTTTGTTAAATACGATTCTAAACTTCTAAAGTTTTGAACCCACATTTAGGGAATCTTAGAGACGTCACTACTTACTATAATGATATTAAATGTATAAGGAGAATAGATAGTAATAGTACGGTTCAAACGAAAACCTTAGCTAGGCCCAACCCGTCCATCTGATCACCTCTCCATTACAACTCACAAATACAGAGTATAAAAAGAAAGAAACCATAGCTAGGCTCATAACAATAGTCGTGCTTTACTGCTCTTCTTCTCTTCCGCTCTTCTCTTATTTCACTTAGCTAGGCTCATAAAATTTGGCAGGAACTAAATAAAAAATATGGGTAAAAAGGGTATAAGCGTAAGTTTGCGGAGATATCTACTTTTTCATCATCACTTGTTGCAACTAAGAAGGAGCTAGTATAATACAGTGATTTGCCAAACCTTCAAAAGAAGATATGGATTTTATCTGCTGAACTGAATCTCTTACATAAATACTTTAAACTTTGGGATTGGATGTCTTATTGGTGTTGTTTGGAAGGCTTTGATTTAGATAGTTTTACGTCACATATATGTGTGACAAGTTATCCTTTAATTGAATTGAATAGTGTGTACCAATAAAATTTTAAAAAGTTTTTTATTACTTGATCATTGATTTTGGGGCTATGATGCTTATCAAATGGAAGTACCCGCTAGTTATGTAGGCAAGCCGTAAAAAAACTTTGGCTTGCAATCCATGATTACAGCACTCACTGATATGGATTCACATAATGTCTTGCTTGTTTCAAAAGTGTATATGGGGTTTGTTGTTCACATGTTTAAGTATTATTGAATTAAATTCATCTGTCTCAAGTTTGCATAAAGCATCATACCTTGTGTTTCCATTGCTTGAGATTTAATTCAAGGATTGGATTAGGTGATATCCTTCCTTGAGTCCAATTATTGTTAACTATCTTGTCGTTGATAATGATGATTAGGTTGTAGCCTTTATTAAGCATTTCAAACAACTTTGCAAACCATGTATGACTTATGTTTTAAGTTGCAAGGTTGCTTGTCCACTTTCAGAGAATATTGCTGATGCATGTGGGGTGAAATATGTTAAGACACTGAGACATTCATTGTAACTATTAAGTAACACGAGCTTTAAGAAGATTCATCTTCTTGAGGAGTGAGAGAAGAAATTTCACCAGCGTAAAAGTCCTACCAAGTTTCTACAAACAGACCTCTATTTCATGAGATCATTGGTTTTGCAGTTCGAGAACTCTTCGAAGTGACATATTTAAGGTATATTAGTAGACTTATTCATTTCAATTTCTCACCATTAGTTTTGTTTTTCTTTTTCTATTCTCGTTCATTTTATGCTTATCTATTTTTATGGTGAAGGTATTTTATCCTTTAAACTTCCGTTTCTGCTTTATTCAATCTAAATTTACTCTTTGCTCTTGTAAATAAGATTGAACTGAACCCTAAAATTGTTGTTATCATATAGGTAAATTAATTATCCCATGTTATGCTATCCTCTTTAAAACCATATTGTGAATTGGGACCAATTAAATTATAATACTTAATTCACATTACATTTAATATAATAGCATACTTTTTTTTATTTCGTGAGAAACATGATTAAATTGAAACTTATATTTCTGTGTTAAGTTTTGGAGAGATACACGAATTGTTTGAATAGAAATGTTACTGCATTTATAATTAAATTATAATGGATTGAATTAATATATTTGTTAGGAGTTCATCTTAATTTTAGTTAGTTAGACTACTTAAGTAATAGTACGTAGGGGACTGTAGCACACATCCTCAGGCATTGTTCCTCCGATTCTTTCTCTTTTGATATTTATAAATGTAAAACCAAGTGCTCTTGGTCTAAATCTTAACTTATGAAGTTGTACTCGCTCTGTAGCTAGACTAGTCTATTGTTTTACATCATGCTGGTATTACTGCCAGCCGCATCATAGTTTTGAGATGTACGCTAATTCACTATGTACACTGAATTTATTACTAGTCATGGGCAAAAGTTTAAAGTTATCAATATAGATTTTAATAAGTGTAAGATGTATGTGCACAATCATGGTGTCTGATTGTCAATGTCATAGTATTCTAGCAAATCATGTGAAGTCAAATATAAAATCAAGCCTAATTAATCTATATTCAAAAGCAGTTTACTTCTAGGATGTTAACAGGAGCCAAACTCGTTTTTTGGAGAATGACAACTGAATGAAGCAGTAGATGTAGAATGTAGAAAGAATGATAGTTGTATGGTTGAACAATGTATTTGATTTCACCTCTAGGTTGTATCGACATTATCAGTAGGGACATCAACTATTGTTATTTGCCTATCTCCAAAGGGAACCATCAAATTATAGTAGTTGTGGTACCTATGTGAATGATATTTCGGACCATGTACCCTCAATGTGCTGTTAATCTATTACAAC
>JAAKBH010001124.1:0-49749 GCA_019776075.1 Amaranthus palmeri
GCAGGCCGCTTCAGACAGCATAGGAGCGGGCTATGCGTACATAGAAAAATAAAATAAAAGACTACCACCAAAAAACAAATTACACCAAAGGTCCATCCTAAAATACATGGAGTGCTAAAAATTATCTAGTAATGGAACATAAGGGGCAAACCCACGAAAGCCCATGTACTCTTTAAGCCAGTCACCAATACGACACTTGAGAGACGCCACCATCTGATGAAGATTCGGAGTTTTACCCTGAAATTTTATCCTATTGCGCTCATACCATAGGGACCATACTACGCAACCCATCACCAGTAGACGTATTCTTCTCCATGTACGCCCCACTACAAGACCATTCCAATGCTCGACGAAGTTCCCACATTCTTGATGAAGCACCCCTTGGACATTGCACCACTCCAAAACCTGCATCCAAACACACCAAGAAAAATAACAAGTAAAAAGAATATGTGTTTGTGTCTCTACCTGTGCCCCACACAAAGGACATAATCCTTGTGGGGCCTGAATGATACCTTTATCCTAGAGCGCGCTTCCAGTCTTCAACCGACCCAACATCACGAACCATAACGTCAACTGAGCTCGGGGAGGGATATGAGTAGACCAAATAAACGACAAAAACTGACGTGGAATCATAGGTTGCACCGAGGCATAAAGTTCCCTATTAATACTCGATATAGGGAACCCAAAAGACGTCCTCCCACGCCACTCAACGTCATCGACACCATGTACTCGTGGAGCATGTCTAGAGATCATATCCATTAGTCGTGAGAAATCCTCAATCTCCCATGCATATAACTCCCTACGCCAATACAACGTCCACTCCCATCGACCCCCCTGCCAATCCCCCATAGCTCGTATGACCGAATCCTGCTGTAACGAAATCAAGAACAAACGTGGGAACACAGTCTTCAAAGGACCCTCCATACACCACTTGTCATGCCAAAACAAGATAGTCTCCCCACTACCCACTTTGAGGGATAAGCCGCCCTCAACAATCTCACGTACTACTGTCGTGTCCTCATCTATACTAGTAAAATGTGACCACGTGCCATCACGTACCCCACTAAACGTAGCGCTAGATGCCTTCAGTCCTTTTAACTTATGAACCGACATAAGAATATCCTTCCAAAGAACGTTATCGCACTTAGAGTATCTCCACCACCATTTAAACAATAAGGTCAGATTCTTATACATAATATTTCCCACCCCTAGTCCACCCAAATCCTTTGGCAGCTCAATAACCTTCCAACTAACTGAAGGCATAACCATATGAGACCCACATGTATCACCCCAAAAAAACCGACGTTGTAACTTAACAATCTGAGAAGCGACCGACCTGGGCATTTTGAACATACTCATAAAATACACAGGCATACAATTCAACACGCTTCGAATAAGAGTAAGTCGTCCCGCCCTAGATAGTGTTTTGGCTTTCCATGCCGCCAATCTAGACTTAATCTTATCAATAACCGGTTTCCATGACACCGACTTCGACATATTTGCCCCTAGAGGAAAACCCAAATAAATAAAAGGGCACTTTTGATGCCGACACCCTAGCGATACCGCAATATTATCCACCCATTCATAATCACCGGTTTGCCATGATATGAAACACGATTTTGTATAATTTAAATATAGACCCGACATAGCAGCAAATATATCCAAAACACGAAAATAATTGGTAATACACACAGGATCATTAGGAACAAAAACTAACGTATCGTCTGCAAACTGAAGGTGTTTAAGAGGCACCTCATTACTACCAACCAAGACAGGTCTAATTAGGTTGACCTCTTCCGCCTTAGTGAGAAGACATACCAACACCTCACTCACTAAAATAAACAGATAGGGAGACAATGGGTCACCCTGCCTCAACCCTCTACCCATGCTAAACGGCCTAAGTGGAGAACCATTAATAACAATAGACATAGACGCCGAGCTCACGCACTCCATGATCCAGCATATCCACAAAGGGCCAAACCCCATTTTCACCATAACTTGCTCGAGAAATGACCAATGAATGGAGTCATATGCCTTCTGAAAGTCCAGCTTGATCAACGCCCCGGATACTCTATGTTTTCTCAACCATCTCAAGGACTCACTAGCAACTAGCACCCCGTCTAATATTTGTCGCTCCATAACAAAAGCACTCTGCGACTTATCGATAAGGGGCGCAATAACCTCACGTAATCTAGCCGACAGTATCTTAGAGATAATCTTATAGATAGCCCCAACCATACTAATTGGCCTATACTCCTCGATAGATGTAGGGGATAAAACCTTCGGGATTAATACAACCCATGTCACATTCACACTCTTTAGCGAACACCCAGAAACAAAAAACTCAAGCACACTAGCATACACATCCTCCTCAAGCGTGTCCCACATTTCCCGGATAAATCGAAAATTAAAACCATCGAAACCGGGTGCCTTGTCAACACCACAAGCCCACACCGCAGCCCGAATCTCGTCTCGAGATGGGATCGCCTCAAGAAAATGCGACTGCTCTGCCGATATCTTATAATGAGAACCAAGATCAAACTCAAACTTAGGGGGAAAGGTATTTGCAAAATGATTCATAAAATAGGTACGAACTTCTTCCTTAATTTGCGGTGCACCACAAATCATTCGACCATTAACCTTAATACGCACAATCTCATTACGTTTCCGCCTAAACTGAGTGGCGGCATGAAAGAACTTCGTATTATGGTCCTTTAGCCGAATACCATAGGTCCGCGCCTTTTGCCTCCATACCCGTTCCCTCCTAAGTAACCAAATATTAAGCTGCCCTTGCGCCGCATGCAATCTTGCCGTCTCGATGCTACTAAGTGGTCTAGTATCACTCAAGAGCTCCAGGTCATGGATAACATCCTCAAACTGGCGAATCTTTAAGTCCATACACCCAAACACATCCTGACTCCACCCCCGCAAAGCTCCTTTAAGAACCTTAAATTTGCTGGCGAGGGGAAGCGGAGGAAGATTGGTCCACTCACTACTCACAAACTCCCTAAATCGTGGGTGTAACAACCAAGCATCAAAACAACGGAATGGCTTAGGGCCCCAATTCTCACCCTCATCACACTTAAACACGATCGGATTATGATCCGACCCACTACGTCGTAGTCCAAACGTCTTAGACTCAGGAAGAGCCCTAAGCCACTCACTGCAACACAAGCCCCGATCAAGTTTACTCTTCGAGGCATTTCTGCGCCAAGTAAACTTTAACCCATGTAAAGGCAACTCAATCAGCCCCAACGCCTGAATCCAATCCTCAAAAATCCTACTACTCAAAGCACACCTAAAGGACCCCACTCGCTCATCAGCAGTACGGACCACATTAAAGTCACTGATGTGCTTGATTTAGAGCACATTTATAGCCTCACTTTGGTGTCTTATCTCGGTGTTTTTATATTGTTTTATGCTCTATACACTCGATTTTACCTTGATCTTGTCTCCATGGTGTTTAGAGATCATTTCAGGTGTTTTCGGGAGATTTCGAGGTGATTCGGGTTGAGTTCGAGGCTTAGATATCAAAGTCGAAGGAAATGCACGCATTCCGAGGTGTTCTGATATGTTTCGGGTCATCCCCGAAGATATCAAGAAGATCGGAGCTCGTTTCGAGGCGTTTCGGGTTAGTTTGAGGCTTAAACGCCAAAGCCGAGGAAGTGGCACGCGTTTCGAGGCTCCCACATGTGTTTCGGGTCATCCCCGAAGATATCAAGAAGATCGGAGCTCGTTTCGAGTCATTTCGGGTTAGTTTGAGGTTTAAACGCCAAAGTCGAAGGAGTGGCACGCGTTTCGAGGCCCCCACAAGTGTTTCGGGTCATCCCCGAAAATATCGCAAAGTTCGGAGTTCGTTTGAAGGAGTTTGAACAATCATAGTGGCCAACAAGCCTAGCTTCGGGCGAATCTAATGCCCAATTCGGTCGAATGTTCCCTAAGCCAAAAGTTGAGCAAAGTTTCTGTAAATGGCGAATTCCCAACCAATTCGGGCGAACCGGGCTAGCTTCGGGCGAAGGCTGTCCAGCTTCGGTCGAATCCAAAGAAACGCCCAGCCAAGTCAACCTTCAGCGCATTTCACTTCGGGCGAATTTTAGCAGGTTCGGTCGAATCAGGCAAGCTTCGGGCGAATCTTCCTTAGCTTCGGGCGAATCTTGCCCAGAACCTGCGATTTGCGATTTTCTTTAAAGCCCTCCACGTAGGATCTTTTTAGGGCTTTTCTTCCCCAACTCTTGTAGCCTATTTAAGGGCACTTTTAGGGACATAAACCCTATGCTTTGATAGATAGAATCTCCCTCTTCTATTAAACATCATTTATTGCTTTAATTTCAATTTCAAACCCTAGAATAGATTTCAATTGCTTTCTTTTACATTCAAGTCTTGTAATTTCATTTCATTTACATTCAAGCATCTTCATTTATGTAAGTTTATCTTTCTATCTTTCTTTATTGCTTTCATTTACTTTGTTTATGGTTCATTTATGTCATTTAATGCTTTTCTCCTTTCATACTTCATTTAATGCTTTGAATCTTGTTATATTGCCTTCAAAACTTGTTCTTGCTTTGGTTATTGCTTCCTAGAGTAGTTGATAGTTAGTTTTCTTGTTTTGTCTTTCATTATTCTTAGTTTATTTCTTGCCCTAATGCTTTCAATCATGTTTTCTTCCTTGTTCTTTGTTGTTTTCATTCCAAGCATGCTAGAGTAGATTTCTTAGGGGTTTTGGTTTGGTGAAACCCTAGGTTTGGTGAATGTTGTTCATATGCTAGATTAGGGTTGAGGTTGTTTTGGTTTGAATGATTGATATTCGATACATATCTTGTCCTGCCACTCCCTTGTGAGACATAGGGCGATTATGGGTCGTTCGTATTGACTATATGTCATCAACTTCCCCATGTCATCTAGAGTGTCTCTATTGAGCCATGCTCAATCTCCCTTGACTTAGCTTTGTGTGAAGAACATAGCATCGACCTAGGGTGAATCCTCACCAACCCCGTTTGTTTCTTATCGTTATCCTAATCTTGTTTATCGCTTTTCTTAGTTTAGTTCACAAACACCCAATATCATACACACACCATTCTCTACACCTAGCACTTAATCTTGCTTAGCCCTTGTTCCTTGTGGTTCGATCCCCAAACTTACCTCTATACTCGCTATAGTTGTAATTCGGGTGTTTATAAATGTGTTTGATTAACTTAGGTTTCTAGCGTTAAACGACGCGCTAGAAACCCGTTATCAAAATGGCGCCGTTGCCGGGGAACAAGGCGTTTTAGTTAGCTTTTGTGCTTGTGTAGTCCATTTTATCGCTTTCTTTAGTTTTTGTTTAAATAATTCTTGCTTGTCAGTGCTTACGCTTGGTTTCTAGTGTTGTTTGCATGTCCTATAGCACACGGAGATCACAGCTGCAACTCATTCCATACAATCCTGAGATTCAAAGGGTCACTAGACGATCTCCTCCTCCTACTTCACGTCAATCGTCTAGGCCCAACCCACCTCCTCCAATGGCCGAAAATCAACCACTATTTGGGCAATTTGGGACCCCGGGCTCAAGAGAGTTTCAAGAGGCCGTGGTACTACCTAATGCGCCGCCGAACTTCCGCATAGACCCACAAAACACAAGAATGGTGAAAGAAAACCCATTTTGCGGGCTAAGAAACGAATGTCCTCTCATACACTTGGAGGCATTCACGGAGAATTGTAGGTTCATACCTCAATGCCCTAACCACCCCGATTACATCAAGTTGTGCCTCTTTTCGGTTAGTCTAGCGGGGGACGCCAAGGATTGGTACAAATGTCTAGAGCCCAACTCCATCACCACATGGGCTCAACTTAGAACGGCGTTCCTCGAAAGGTTCTATCCCACTAACCGCACACAAGATTGGCGCAAAAAGATAGCGTCATTTACACAAGAAGAGGACGAGAACCTAAGTGCCGCCTGGACTAGATTCAAGGGTATGCTCCGAGCTTGCCCTCATCATGAGTATGGCGAGAATCATGTCAACACCTTCTTCTACGATGGGCTTGATGATTCGACAAAGGCACTTTTAGATTCCGCATGTGGAGGACAACTTTCTAAGGTCCCATGCAACCGAGTGAGGGAAATGATCGAAGAGGTAGCTAAGAATAGTGCTTGGGGTGGGACAAGGAGAAGTAAGCAACCAAAGGGTATGTTCGATGAAGCTAACCTTGATTCGCTTGGTGAAAAAATCGAAGCTATGATGGACAAGAAATTGTCTAAGCTTAAGCTAGCCCAAGGAAGTTCTAATGTCTCCGCCGCTAATGAGGCCAAGCAATTCTCATGCCGTATTTGTGGGGGTACTAATCACGATGCATCTTATTGTGGGGGAAGAAGTCCGGATCATGTGGCATCGGTTGACTATGGGTCAAGTGCTTATGAAGGGGCCCAAGCAACGAATTTTGATGGGTTTGGGGGCATTCCCGAACATGTAGCGGCTATGGGTTATGGGAACCAAGGTCAAGGGTACTCTCAATACACTTTGTTCAACAATCCGGCCTCCCGACCTCCCTTCAATCCGAACAACGGTCAAGGAAACTTCAACCAAGGCTACCAAAACAATCAAGCCGGTGGGAGTTTTCCTAGGCCCAATGGTAACAAGCCTTTCCCGCAAGTACCACGACCCAACCCCAACCAATCTTACCAAGCCACCCAACCACCTCCTAACCCCATTCCTAACCAAGACTTCATGACCACCCAATTGAGCACCCTAGCCCAACTCAATCAAACTTTGATCACTCAAATGGCTCAACTCCAAACCCAACAAAAGAACTTGGAGACCCAACTTGCACAATTAACCCAACCACCTCCACCTATGCTTTTCCCATCCAACCCTCAACCTAACCCATCTACCCAACCTCCACCTCCCAACCAACCATCAAGCCACCACACATGCAAGGCGATCTTCCTAAGATCGGGTTCTTCCTATCCGGGTCCAAGTGAAGCTTTGGGTGATAATTTGGGTGATGGTCCTTCAATGGGTAGTGAACTTCAAGAAGATATTGTTCATGAAGATGAGCTTGGGGTAGAGGGTGAAGAAGAGATTCTTGAGGAAGTTCTTGAGGAAAAAGAAGAGGAAGTTGAGAAGAGAGATGAAGGGAAAGAAAAGGAGAAGTTGGAGCAAGAGGATAATTGGAAGAAAATGCAAGAGTGGCGAGCTCGTGAACGCCAAAGTGGCCCACCCCTTCCTTTCCCATATAAGGTGGTGGAGAAGCAAATGCAAGCCAAATTTCTCAAGTTTCTTGAGCATATGAAGCGATTGGAAATGAAAATCCCGTTCTTAGAGGCAATGGAGCAAATGCCTCAATATGCTAAGTACTTGAAGACACTCTTGGGCAACAAAAGGAGGCTAGAAAGTGAAGTTGTCAATCTACCGGAGCAAGTAAGTGCCATTGTTCAAGGCACTTGGGCTAAGAAGGAAAAGGCTAGAGGACCCTTTGTACTACCCGTTACCCTTGGGAACCAAAAACCCAAGGGAGCACTTGCCGATTTAGGGGCCTCTATTAGCCTAATGCCAATGAGTATTGCTAAGCACCTTCCTTTCAAGCTTACACCATCCAAGAAATCCATCCAACTTGCCGACCGGAGCCTTAAAGTGCCTTGTGGGGAGTTTGAGGATCTTCCTATCCAAGTGGGGAGCGTTGTTGTCCCATGTGATTTTGTTGTTCTAGACATGGTGGAAGACCCCTACACTCCCCTCATTCTTGGGAGAGATGCTTTGAAGAGCTTGGGTGCCCTCATTGATTGTGAAGCCGAAACTATTACTATAAGGGTGCCCAATGAGCAAGCGGTTTTTGGGTTTGCTAAGTCTCCAAAGGAGCCCATGGTCGAGCAACTTTTCTCTCTTGATTTGGTTGATGATCCCAATGATGATAAGATTGGAGGGCTTGATGTTCTTGATGCCCGATTGTTTGATGATGAGATGATGGATGATGAGGTTCTTTCTTGTGACGAGGTGAAGATTGATGAGGAAAAGAAGAAGTTGGTTGATGTTGAGAAGGAGATTGTTCTTGTGCATGCTCCTATTGATGAAGAAGTTGGTGGTAATGACAAGCAACCCCGCAAGAGGAAGCGGGTAAGAAAAAGAAAAAGAAAAATGTTCCACAAAAAGAAGAAGATGGCTCCACCTAAGCTTGGGGGAGCCCCATGTTTGAGCTTTCATCCCGGTGACCCCGGTTCTACATTGCTTACTTCCTCCACCATTGCAAGGTGGAGAGTTTTGGGTCACCATGTTCGAGGTGATGGTGATGCTAGGAGTGAGTCCGCTCCTAGCTCAGGTATGGTTTCTTTCCCTAGCTTTTCATTTGTTGTTTGAGCTGGTGGTTAGCTGTTGCGTCGAACTTAACGACGTTAAACAAAAGTACTTGCGGGAGATAACCCGGTGTTTGTTGTTGCATGATGTTTGCTTTGTTCTCTTTAGTTCCAATAATGCCTATCTTTCGTTCTTTTGGTTTTTCTTTCGCCTTCCCCATCGCCGAGACGGCTCTTGAGCTAGCTTGGGGGAGGATGCGCTTACGCTTTCAAAATTCCGAAAGATTTGCATTATTGTAACTATTGCTTAGTTTTTCTTTTAGTTTTTCGCATGTTTAGTTTGTTTAGTTTTTGTCTTGTTTAGTTTGTATAGTTTCATGTTTAGGTTGTATAGTTGTGTTGTTATCCTTGCTTTCAATAAATGGTTGAGTTGTGAGTCTAGCATGCAAGCTTCTTTTGTGCACATTTCACGTCCTTATGCAAACTCGTATTTCCTTAGCCTTGTGCCTGTTTTGGGACCTAGAGTTCGACTGTTTTCCGCATAGCTTGGGGGAATTGGGGTTTGCTTGGTTTGTGGCTTGGTTGTCTACCTTTAGAGGCGCATTTCGACTAGCCGTAAGGATTGAGCCTTCTTGGACTCCTTGTGAGTACCATTCATTGTGAGTGCTAGTTAGGGGATCTAAGTATTGTGTCGGTTCTTCTCCAGTATAGTCGACTTTTCTTGAGACCAGGGATGATAACACGTTCGCTAGAATCGAGCTACATAGCCAAATAGCCTACCTTGAACGCAATTGACTTTAGGATAAGCCAAGTTTTTGCCTTTTCCTTTTCTTTTGTAGCCACATTATTTAGCCTCCACATGAGCCAAATGTTCCCTCTTCTTACCTAGAGGATAGCTTAAGTGATGGTGGGGTTGTTGTGTGTTACATTGATGAGTAGGTTGTTGGTTATGATATTATGGTTGTTGGTTTTCATGACTCTATCCATTTCGTGTCAAGCTCTTATTATTCTTCTCCCATTTCCTCTAGTGCTTTCATTGTTATTATACATACACATTCTATGTTTGAGGAGACCTTTCTCTTGATTTTCATTGAGATTTATACACATATATATTCATGTGAATGAGAAGGTCGATGTCTTATTGGGAGATGAGCTTGGAGACACTTGTGCTTATGAGATTTTACATATTTTGATAGTGTTTGATGATAGAGATCATTGTGCTTATATGAGTTATTTGGGTTATTTACGGTGTTTGGATATAGTGTTCATTGGTTTGTCATGAGATGTTTGTGGGTTATTTGTTTAGGGTCACTTGCTATCCTCTACTTAGCTCCACATCCCCAAATGTATCCCACCTTAACCCTAAGCCAACATTACAACCCTTGTGCTAACCTGTTCGACTTGGTCCGTTTAGTTTGTTCTGTGCTGGAGTAAGATAAGACACAATCCCCATGATTCTCCCCTATTAGGTGTTTGATTCCCGACTCATCTTTAGTCGGAAGATTTTGAGTGAAACACGAACCGTAATCAAACACATGAGCGTAATTGCATATTTCTCACATCTTTTGAGAAATTACCCGGGGAGTGTAGACTTGTGACCTCTTTAGGTAGTGGGTGGCATAGCCTGTGTTGTTGCTTGCCCTAGTGATCCCAAGCTTGTGGAATTTGTCGTTCTCTTTGGTATTGCGCTCTTTTGAGACCATTGTACTTGCACACCTATGGCTAGGGAAGAGTTTTGCCCATGCACATGCTTGTATTGTTTTGTTCTCCGCTCACCATGTTTGTTTGCTTTGGATTTGTGGGTCTCCTTCTGAAAACCCTCACGAGACCTAACTCGTCCTCTTTGGGAGACCTTGAGGTTTAAAGGGCTTGTCGTACGTGCTAAGTGCGACCGTGATTCCTACGACAGTGAGTATTAGGTTTTATTGCTTTCATAGTTTAGTTTTGTTTTGCTTTTGTAGTTAGTTTGTTTGTTGGGTGCCCATGTGCTTTCACGTTGTTCCATCTAGTTTCTTTGCTAGAGACTAGCAAAGGCTAAGCTTGGGGGTTTTGATGTGCTTGATTTAGAGCACATTTATAGCCTCACTTTGGTGTCTTATCTCGGTGTTTTTATATTGTTTTATGCTCTATACACTCGATTTTACCTTGATCTTGTCTCCATGGTGTTTAGAGATCATTTCAGGTGTTTTCGGGAGATTTCGAGGTGATTCGGGTTGAGTTCGAGGCTTAGATATCAAAGTCGAAGGAAATGCACGCATTCCGAGGTGTTCTGATATGTTTCGGGTCATCCCCGAAGATATCAAGAAGATCGGAGCTCGTTTCGAGGCGTTTCGGGTTAGTTTGAGGCTTAAACGCCAAAGCCGAGGAAGTGGCACGCGTTTCGAGGCTCCCACATGTGTTTCGGGTCATCCCCGAAGATATCAAGAAGATCGGAGCTCGTTTCGAGTCATTTCGGGTTAGTTTGAGGTTTAAACGCCAAAGTCGAAGGAGTGGCACGCGTTTCGAGGCCCCCACAAGTGTTTCGGGTCATCCCCGAAAATATCGCAAAGTTCGGAGTTCGTTTGAAGGAGTTTGAACAATCATAGTGGCCAACAAGCCTAGCTTCGGGCGAATCTAATGCCCAATTCGGTCGAATGTTCCCTAAGCCAAAAGTTGAGCAAAGTTTCTGTAAATGGCGAATTCCCAACCAATTCGGGCGAACCGGGCTAGCTTCGGGCGAAGGCTGTCCAGCTTCGGTCGAATCCAAAGAAACGCCCAGCCAAGTCAACCTTCAGCGCATTTCACTTCGGGCGAATTTTAGCAGGTTCGGTCGAATCAGGCAAGCTTCGGGCGAATCTTCCTTAGCTTCGGGCGAATCTTGCCCAGAACCTGCGATTTGCGATTTTCTTTAAAGCCCTCCACGTAGGATCTTTTTAGGGCTTTTCTTCCCCAACTCTTGTAGCCTATTTAAGGGCACTTTTAGGGACATAAACCCTATGCTTTGATAGATAGAATCTCCCTCTTCTATTAAACATCATTTATTGCTTTAATTTCAATTTCAAACCCTAGAATAGATTTCAATTGCTTTCTTTTACATTCAAGTCTTGTAATTTCATTTCATTTACATTCAAGCATCTTCATTTATGTAAGTTTATCTTTCTATCTTTCTTTATTGCTTTCATTTACTTTGTTTATGGTTCATTTATGTCATTTAATGCTTTTCTCCTTTCATACTTCATTTAATGCTTTGAATCTTGTTATATTGCCTTCAAAACTTGTTCTTGCTTTGGTTATTGCTTCCTAGAGTAGTTGATAGTTAGTTTTCTTGTTTTGTCTTTCATTATTCTTAGTTTATTTCTTGCCCTAATGCTTTCAATCATGTTTTCTTCCTTGTTCTTTGTTGTTTTCATTCCAAGCATGCTAGAGTAGATTTCTTAGGGGTTTTGGTTTGGTGAAACCCTAGGTTTGGTGAATGTTGTTCATATGCTAGATTAGGGTTGAGGTTGTTTTGGTTTGAATGATTGATATTCGATACATATCTTGTCCTGCCACTCCCTTGTGAGACATAGGGCGATTATGGGTCGTTCGTATTGACTATATGTCATCAACTTCCCCATGTCATCTAGAGTGTCTCTATTGAGCCATGCTCAATCTCCCTTGACTTAGCTTTGTGTGAAGAACATAGCATCGACCTAGGGTGAATCCTCACCAACCCCGTTTGTTTCTTATCGTTATCCTAATCTTGTTTATCGCTTTTCTTAGTTTAGTTCACAAACACCCAATATCATACACACACCATTCTCTACACCTAGCACTTAATCTTGCTTAGCCCTTGTTCCTTGTGGTTCGATCCCCAAACTTACCTCTATACTCGCTATAGTTGTAATTCGGGTGTTTATAAATGTGTTTGATTAACTTAGGTTTCTAGCGTTAAACGACGCGCTAGAAACCCGTTATCAGTCACCAATCATCATAGTAGGCTTCCCAATCGACCGAACCAACGTTTGTAAAGCCTCAAAAAACTGAGCCCTCTCCATCCGATCATTTGGCCCATAAACAATACCAACACAGCAATCCAAACGCACCATACCAATTGTGCCTTCTAAAAAAATCCAGCGCTCCCCAATATGTGTTTGTGAAACACAGAATTGTATCGGATCCCACACAGCCACAATCCCCCCACCACCCGACTCCCCAGCACAAGACTCACAGAACACATAATCATCACTACCCCAGATACGGCGCACCCGATTCTTCATTGACCTCCTATGCTTTGTCTCGATCAAACCTAGGAGACCAACCTTATTTACCGTCACCAATTGTCGTAAGGTTTGTGTCTTTTCCCCTTTCCCTACCCCTCGAATATTCCACACTAGACAATTCATGATAAACAAAAAATCGACACCACACGAACCCAAGCCTCACCCCCTAACCGTCCCCCCGACCGACCACCGTAGAAAGCCGTTTTGACTTTCGCAATTCCTGTACGGCAGGTCCTAATTCCGGACTGGACACCCCAATCATCCTCGCTACCTCCCAAGTACACCCCATCTCCGACTTATCGGCTCCCGGCTGAGGTTGCGTGCACCCCTTACTCCCACCCCCTAACCGTTTTGGTCTGCCCCTGGGTTTGCGTGACACACCCCCTCCACTCCCTAACTCCCACAACCTACTCTCCACAACAACCATCGGATCACACTGCACCAACCTCTCATCATAGCCACGGTCCCCACGCCGTAACACCTCATCTACCTCATCAATACCCACTATCACCTCAGCCCGTGGATGTACCCCTCCCCACACACCCTCACCACCAGACTCAACCCCCACCGCCACCCACTGCTCCACCTCCAAAGGGTCAAAGCGCCCCACCCCCACGACATCCCTGTCAACCCATCCACCCTCACACTCCCCAACCCATCCGTCACCCTCCACACGCTGATGACCCATCCGCTCCCTCATCTCGCTTACCAGTCCCACCGAAAGGCTACCCGTTTCCACCTCACCTACCCCCCCTGCTTCTCATGCACCCTATCATCTACTCTCTCACAACCCACCGCATCCCCACCTCGCCCTGCCCCCATCCCCACGTATCCCTGCCTCACCGTCTCATCCTTCCCTACATCACACTCCTCACCCACCTCACTTCCCCCCTCACTGTTATCCTCCCCCCGCACCGCCAGGCCGTGGCCCCCCTATCTCGGCTACGCAAAATCTCAGCCATCCCCAAGCTCCCACGACTTATCTCCCGCACATGGAGCACACAACCACCCGTCCCCCAATCGAGCCGAACCCGTTCCTCAATCCTCTCCAATATATCCGTCTGAATAAGCACCTGAGCCGTCGTAAGGCTACTCACCCCTAACCAGTCATGGTCGATATATACCAACCGTCCCCACCGTGCACTCACTCTCTCAAAGTTGTCCGCACTCCATACCCGAGGATGGAACCCTCGCCACTCCAACCAAACCAATCTATCCGACATACAATCGGTATCCAACCACCGTCTAACATTTTTAAACAAAACACGTAGGGGTGATATATCTCGTAAAACAATATCCAAGTCTAAAGCATCATCAAAAAACAATATAAACTTAGCCGGGGAGAGAAAATACATACGCTGATAAGCCACACGCGCATCCGTAAGTAAGGCCACCACTCCTCGCGGCTCCATGGCATCTTCCATTTCAATCACCACGGCCCGGTCTAACTCCTCCAGTATCTCAGGCACATCCATGACTTGAATTACGTGATCGGCCGCGTGCATTGGCCGTGACACAGTCGTCGTCCCACCACGAACCACATCCGAGTAGCTTCGCGGTCCCCTCCGTGAATTAAGCATAGGCCGTCGCTCCACTTTTGGCATTGGCACCCGAGCCGGGTCCCCCAAAGGCTGAACCGGACGACCGCCTTTCTTATATTTTGCCATTGTAACACTAAGCCTACCACCGTGCAAAACATATCCATCTAGCGCCTGGATTGCGCTTTGAGCCTCCCGCACACTCCCATACCGAACATAGCCAAACCCAGCATTGGAATAGGACCGCCGCTTGCCGGCCAAATACACATCCTCCACCCGCCCATAATGTTCAAATAAGCCCCGTACTGCAGCCAAGGTTGTCACCCGTGAGACACCATCGACGAAAAGACTCACCGTAGGCCTTAAAGAATTGTCAAATTTAGTCCTTCCCTGAAATTGTGACTGTGACAGTGAACCCACTCCTCGATACCGCCGGTGCTGAACATCCTGCGTCCAAGAACGATCCAAGAACACTGACTGAGTCACCGGCCACGCCTGGGACTGGACCAACCGTCTTCGCTTGACAACATTAGTGAACCCCTCGCCATCAATGGACGGACCCCGATGATTCTTGCCCAGTATACTCTGACCCAGTGATGAGAATTGACGCCCATTACTAGCAACCGGCACAATCATAATAATCCTTACTGTATCAGTTCGCGCAATCTCTTTCTTTGATTACCTTTTTAAGAAATCCAGAAATTAAATATGATTCTGTCAAAGTTACTGTCTAAATTTGATGCATACAGATACTGCAACCTTCCTTGCTTGGATTTCAATTCACCGCTTCGAATTTCCGTCTTCAGGCGCTTCGAATTTCGTTTTATCGAATAAATTGCCAAGGATTCCCTATAATTTGCATCCCTAATCTGATTACCCTGAATATTCCGCCCATAACCCGAATCAAAGAGCAAGAACCAAACCCGGAACCGATTTCCCAACCCGATTAGAAAGACTACTTTCCCAAAGAGGTTGACAATGATGATGATTTATACACACACACACACACACACACACACACACATATATATATATATATATATATATATATATATATATATATATATATATATATATATATATATATATATATATATATATATATATATATATATATATATATATATATATATATATATATATATATATATATATATATATATATATATATACATATATATATATATATATATATATATATATATATATATATATATATATATATATATACATATATATATATATATATATATATATATATATATATATATATATATATATAGCATATATATATATATATATATATATATATATATATATATATATATATATATATATATATATATATATATATATATATATATATATATATATATATATATATATATATATATATATATATATATATATATATATATATATATATATATATATATATATATATATAATAAACACAATGTTTAGAGTGAGAAAATCTAGAGTGAGAAAGAGTGGAGAACAAGCTTCTGCAGGAAGAAGAAGGGTCGCCTTTTTTCAAAATTTCCAACCCAGCCGTCCTACAGGCTCGATAACCCATAAACACCGCTTTACCCACCATGACCCAACGGACCTTCACCACCGGTCTGAACACCAGCACAGGTCGAACCCTCTATACAATCCATCGTACCACCACCATAACAGACTCCCTCCCTCATACAAACACAAACCCCATACAACAAACACTTACAAACACCTAACCCTTGACCGTACACCCCAAAAAAAACCAGTCAACCATTATTGATGAAGATGGTTTCATCACTGTCACGAGAAGGAACAAAGCCAAAAAACTCCTTGAAGGCCGGTTCAGCATACGTATGAAGACAGTAACTCGAACACAGTGTTTGTGTCACGCCATTATGTACCTGGAAATGGCCCAAGGGATGGTAATCGAGGATATTCCCGACACCATTTGTGGCGTGGACCCCGGGAGCCACCTCGGTCATCGATAGGCTGACACAAAAAGGAACTGGTCACGCTGTTTGTCGACGGTATTTCTAGAAACACCTCTTTAATGGACATTAGAACGTTGTTTGAAAGTTGTGGTGAAGTCGCCGACGTATACATAGACGGGAAAAAAAGACAGAACGCTACCTCTGGTTTTGGCTTTGTGCGCTACCACTTGAAACAGGATGCTGAGAAGGCCATGAAACACTTAAATGGGTGTAGACTTAATGGGATAAACCTTGTGGTATCAAAGGCACAGTATCAAAAAGGTGGACACCGGTTTGCTCATTACCCGGCAAAATAGGACTGCTGCTGAGAAACATTGTGCTATATCCCCTGCATATAGAGACAAGAGAGGGTATAAAGATGTCCTATTGGGAGAAAGGAAGAGTAGAACAGAACAGGAGCCTGTTTCACAGCACCATAAAGAGGTAATTCGTACTCTTCATGTAGTAGAGAACCCTACCATGTCGAATAGACTAACTCTTGCTGCTGTGGTTGTTTTTGTCGAATTTATTGACCCACAAGTGGTTGTATCTCTGATCAATAACACTGATGTGCAATACACATACTTATCATCCCTCTCCCCTTGCAAATATATACTATGCTTTGATGATGAAAAGAACTTGAAACATGCTTTAGAGGACACCTCCCCTCTAAGGGTGTTTGCTTGTGATGTGCATCGATGGGATGATAAGGAATGCCTAATGGATAGACTTGCGTGGATTGAACTTAGTGGTGTCCACCCAAAATCTTGGAGTCCTGACAACTTCAAGAAAATCATGGAAAGATGGGGAATATTATTATACATTGATCATGATTCTTTAGGGGTCAACAGTCTAACTAGTGCAAGGGTTCTCCTACAAACAAAACAAAAGGGTAAATTTGATGAATATATTAGACTTGATTGGGGCACAAACTCCTGTGAGATTTGGGTAAGGGAAGTAGATGGCGATGCATGTTTGAACGTTGGCCAAATAATAGAACAGAGATGTAAAAAGTATGAAGAATATGAGCAAAACAGTGTGGAACCCGTAGGGATGTGCAATGAAACTCGAGGGGCTATTCATGAGAATAGGGAAGTATTGGTAGCACAGGAAAAAAATATGGCAGCCTTGAAAAGTGCTTTGAATAACAAAGAGGAAGAGCACACAATGACCCCATTTAATCAAAACAAAGTTGTTGAAACCGTGGCCTGCTCGAATAAAACTAAGGGGCTGGAATTTGCAATGAATCAGCTGGCAGTCCAGCAGCCTACTGACGCATATGAGGCTCCATGAGGGGCTGTCTTGGGCAGCTATACTGATGACCCCATGGCCTATGAGGCACAGCTTGCGTATGGTACAGACTATCATGTCAATGATCAACAAAAATGTCATTTGGTGCAGCAGCTCAGTGAAGGTGTTCAACAGTGCAGCACAATCTGTCCATCAGTGACAGAAGAACACGAATGGTGGCCAAATTCTGCTATTTACTTACCTAACCTTACTCCTCATAATTTTGACCCTATGGCACAAATTGAATGTGCAGCTGAACCTCAGAAATTGAATCTTCAAGGAAAAAAACAGCAACTGGAATCCATTGTGGGTTTTGCTAGCACCTCAAAAAAACCAAGGGAGAGACCCAAAAGATTTGCCAATAACTCCCTTAAGTGCACAGAACCGTTTTGCCCTCCAAATACCTCAGAATCTGATCGAACATGGATGACAGTTAATCTTATTGGTATCGACAGCAAGGAGGACATGACAGTGATGACAGAGTTAAGAAAGTCAAAAAGGCTTGCAACAATGGGGGAAAAAACACATGGATAGGACCTTAATGTCAGAGGTAGTCGTTGGTGTTATCTATAAAAACCATGAATTGCATTATATGGAACATTAGAGGAATCGGGAAAGGGGAAAAAACAATCTCATTGAGGAATATGGTGAACAAAAACAAAATTAGTCTCCTTGGGCTAATCGAAACAAAACACAGACAATCCTTGAAGAACCGAATTAGGCGAATTGGGGGAGTGATGACTTTGATTTTTGTGAATCGTTTGCAAGTTAAACTCATGGGGGTGGCTTAGTGGCAATTGGGGATCCGTCACAGTTTGACATAGAAAATAAACACATTGGTCAACTGTGGATTCTCCTAGAAGGTCTTTTGCGAAAGACAAACTTGGAATGTTGTGTGGGGATAATTTATGGCCCAAATGACAGGATGCATAGAATAACTTTCTTTGAAGACCTGAAGAACTTACTGCAAATGATCAATAAACCCATGTTGATTATGGGAGATTTTAATGTAGTCCGCCTTGCTTGTGAAAGGGTAGGTCCTTATAGATGCGCCCTCAGTAGCAGAGTATTCGATGAGTGCATTCAAACTTTGGGGTTGATTGAGCTCCCTCTTCATGGTCTGAAATATACTTGGAGGAGGAATAATTCGAACAGCAAACTGGATAGGGGCATGTGTTGTGATGTATGGCTCACGTCCTACCCGAACATGAAGCTTATGGGTTTGAAGCGAAGTGGGTCGGATCATAACCCACTCTTGCTAATGTGCGAGGAGGAGAACAATTGGGGACCGAAACCCTTTCGGTGCTATGATGCATGGTTCCTCCACCCGGAGTACAAACTCTTTGTTGATCGTGAATACAAAAATCTACCTCCTCTGCCGCTTATAAGCAAAATGAAAACAATAAAAGGCTCACTGAAGATATGGAGTAAGGAAAGGTTTGGTGAAATGGATTCAAAAATACATAGTCTCGAACAAACCATTCACTTCTTGGAGCAATTGAGTGATTCTAGAGATTTGAACCAAATGGAAGAGGCTAGACTCAGAGCAGCAGAAAACCACCTACAACTATGGCTCATCCGTTGTGAAAGAATTTGGAGACAAAAGGCTAGAACATATGGAATTCGGCTCAAAGACCAAAACAAAAAATTCTTTCATGTAGCTACTCACTTTAGAAGGAAAAGAAAAGAGATTGTCACACTTACAATCAATGGTAGAAGGTTTAATGAGGCCTCCTAACTGAAAAATGAAGTGAGAGCATATTTTCAACATAGATTCTCTCAATCCCCTACACCTACTTTTGAGTTCGACTTGGGTACTCACTCCAGAATTACAGAGGATCAGTCAAGACTCCTTGAATCCATCCCCTCTAGAGAAGAAATAAAAAATGCGGTGTGGGCATGTGGCATTGATAAGGCACCTGGTTTTGACGGGTTCAACTTTAAGTTTATTAGGGAAATGTGGGAGACAATCAAAGAAGACATTTTTGAGAGTGTGTTGGACTTCTTTATTCATGGGAGATCTCTAAAGAGCATAAACATAACTTGGGTGTCCTTAATTCCAAAAGTCCCCTATCCAACATCTATAGATGACTACAGACCCATTAGTATGGTGGGTGCGATATATAAAATCATATCCAAATTGCTATCATCAAGGCTGAAAGAGGTCATTGCTCCACTTATTGATAGATCGCAAAGTGCTTTTGTTATGGAGAGACAAATACTCGACGGAGTTCTAGTTGCAAATTAATCTTTGTGTTGGCTGAAAAAAAGGAAAATTTCCGGTGCTTTATTGAAACTTGATTTCCAAAAAGGTTATGACTCTGTTAATTGGCTTTTTCTTGAACAGGTGATGTCTAAATTCGGATTTGGAGCTAGGTGGATTCAATGGATCATGAACTGTGTTACCTCAGCTTCTATGTCTATCCTCCTCAATGGCACACCTCTAAAACCTTTCAACATGGGAAAAGGACTGAGACAAGGTGATCCACTCTCCCCCTATCTTTTTATATTGGTAAGTGAAGCATTGGTGTGTTTTCTTAGAAAAGCTGAAGAAGTGAATCTGATTAGGCCGGTTAATATTGGTTGGAATGAGGTGCCCATAAAACACCTTCAATTTGCTGATGACACACTAATTTTTGTCCCCAATGATCGTATTTGCATCACTAACTACTTTCGCATATTGGATGTTTTTGCGATTATGTCGGGATTGCATTTGAACTTTAGTAAATCTTGCTTCATCTCATGGAAGGCAAGTGATCATGATTGGGTAAATGCTATAGCTGAATCTTTTGGGTGTAGACATCAAAAATGCCCTTTCACATACTTGGGCTTTCCCCTTGGAGACAATATGTCAAAAGCCTCATCATGGAAACCGGTCATTGAAAACATCAAAAAGAAACTTGCTTCTTGGAAAGCAAAAACCCTCTCTAGGGCGGGCAGACTCACTCTTATTCGAAGTGTTCTTAATTGTTTACCTGTTTATTTTATGAGTATGTTTAAAATGCCTAGAACAGTTGCTACTCATATCATAAACCTGCAAAGAACATTCTTTTGGGGAGAATCGCGTGAGAACCAAATGGCTCTACCATCTGTTAGCTGTCAATCTATTCAACTACCGAAAGAAATGGGGGGTCTTGGAGTAGGGAACATTATGCACAAAAACTTGATCCTCTTGTTTAAATGGTGGTGGAGGTACTCAAAGTGCGAAAATACACTGTGGAAAAGCATACTGATCTCTGTTCATAATATTAAAGGCTATAAAGCTTCGTTGGATACTTTTGCAAATGTAAGAGAGGGTATGTGGTCACAACTGACAAGCACCGATATTGAAACTTCAACCATAAGATCAATTGTGGAGACTGGTCGATCCTTAAGGTTGGAAGTGGGGACTCCATACTTTTCTGGCATGATAAATGGTGTGAAACAGGACCTTTAAAGAGTCAATTCCCTAGGCTCTTTACTCTTTCATTGCAACAACAGTCACTGATAAGCCAAATGGGTCAATGGCAAGGAGAATGTTGGGTTTGGAATCTTTATTGGCGTAGGCCAATTTCCAATGGGAGATTGCAGCATATACACTCCTACTCACCCTCATAGAGCTACATAAATCACAGAGACAAAGTAGGGATGATATATTTTGGAGAGGTTCGAATAGCAATGAATATCCTATACAACTTATTATGGATCAAGTACTCTCATCTGCCGTGCCCATAATCCCAAGAAGATTTATCAATTTGATATGGCACAAACACATCCCTCCAAGCGCACAAATAACAATGTGGTTTACACTTTTGGGAAAACTGAAGACTGGTGGTTTCCTAGTCGACAAAGACATAATCCAAGCACAAAATGCAATGTGCCCCTTTTGTAATTTACAGGTCGAAACCCAATCCCATATTATGTTTTCTTGTTATTTCTCATGGTGTGTGTGGATGCAGATTCTTGATTGGTGCCAAATCCAAGGAGTCTTACATTCAGAGTGTCAAATCTTCTTCGTTCAATGGAATGGTCTCCTTGCCAACAAAAAATGGAAGAAGCTCAAATTCCTAATTCTTGGATGTGTCATATGGTCGCTGTGGTTCGACAGAAATAAAGCCAAATTCCAGAACCGAACACCAAACCAAGTCCAAGGGGTGATGTCATTGAAGTCCAGAATTGGAGAATGGGAAAAAGAATTTATGGGGATGTCTCCTTTTTCTACACGTCTCACATTAATGGAACAATGATCGAGCCTGGGTCTACTTTATGATCCTTGTTTATATATTGGTGATAGAGCCTTGTTATGTTTTTTGTGTTCTTGGTTGTATAGTTTTTGTGAGCCTATACTTAAATTTTGCTTTGGGTTTTGGTGTTTGGTGTTTTCTTGTTTTTTTGTTTTTGGTCTTCTTTTTGTGGTGTTTGTGGCATGATACTCTCTCGTTTGGCTTTTCTTGCGACCTAGGCTGGAGTGTAAGGTGATAGATGGTTGCTCTGGTGGAGTTTTTGCTTTTTGGATGTTTCATCTGCACAGCCTGCCCCTATGCGTTGTTGTGGTGGCCTGGTTCTTGGCCCCCTTTTCCAATGGCTTTTTCCCCTCGCGGGGTTTTTTATGCCGGCGGTTCTGGGGCTTCCAAGTTCCAGCATATCTTGCTATTCAGTTATCTATATAATTCCTAATTTACAAAAATTCGAAGAGCAAACTGGATAGGGGCATGTGTTGGGATGTATGGCTCAGGTCCTACCCGAACATGAAGCTTATGGGTTTGAAGCGAAGTGGGTCGGATCATAACCCACTCTTGCTAATGTGCGAGGAGGAGAACAATTGGGGACCGAAACCCTTTCGGTGCTATGATGCATGGTTCCTCCACCCGGAGTACAAACTCTTTGTTGATCGTGAATACAAAAATCTACCTCCTCTGCCGCTTATAAGCTAAATGAAAACAATAAAAGGCTCACTGAAGATATGGAGTAAGGAAAGGTTTGGTGAAATGGATTCAAAAATATATAGTCTCGAACAAACCATTCACTTCTTGGAGCAATTGAGTGATTCTAGAGATTTGAACCAAATGGAAGAGGCTAGACTCAGAGCAGCAGAAAACCACCTACAACTATGGCTCATCCTCGTGAAAGAATTTGGAGACAAAAGGCTAGAACATATGGAATTCGGCTCAAAGACCAAAACACAAAATTCTTTCATGCAGCTACTCACTTTAGAAGTAAAAGAAATGAGATTATCACACTTACAATCAATGGTAGAAGGTTTAATGAGGCCTCCCAACTGAAAAATGAAGTGAGAGCATATTTTCAACATAGATTCTCTCAATCCCCTACACCTACTTTTGAGTTCGACTTGGGTACTCACTCCAGAATTACAGAGGATCAGTCAAGACTCCTTGAATCCATCCCCTCTAGAGAAGAAATAAAAAATGCGGTGTGGGCATGTGGCATTGATAAGGCACCTGGTTTTGACGGGTTCAACTTTAAGTTTATTAGGGAAATGTGGGAGACAATCAAAGAAGACATTTTTGAGAGTGTGTTGGACTTCTTTATTCATGGGAGATCTCTAAAGAGCATAAACATAACTTGGGTGTCCTTAATTCCAAAAGTCCCCTATCCAACATCTATAGATGACTACAGACCCATTAGTATGGTGGGTGCGATATATAAAATCATATCCAAATTGCTATCATCAAGGCTGAAAGAGGTCATTGCTCCACTTATTGATAGATCGCAAAGTGCTTTTGTTATGGAGAGACAAATACTCGACGGAGTTCTAGTTGCAAATGAATCTTTGTGTTGGCTGAAAAAAAGGAAAATTTCCGGTGCTTTATTGAAACTTGATTTCCAAAAAGGTTATGACTCTGTTAATTGGCTTTTTCTTGAACAGGTGATGTCTAAATTCGGATTTGGAGCTAGGTGGATTCAATGGATCATGAACTGTGTTACCTCAGTTTCTATGTCTATCCTCCTCAATGGCACACCTCTAAAACCTTTCAACATGGGAAAAGGACTGAGACAAGGTGATCCACTCTCCCCCTATCTTTTTATATTGGTAAGTGAAGCATTGGTGTGTTTTCTTAGAAAAGCTGAAGAAGTGAATCTGATTAGGCCGGTTAATATTGGTTGGAATGAGGTGCCCATAAAACACCTTCAATTTGCTGATGACACACTAATTTTTGTCCCCAATGATCGTATTTGCATCACTAACTACTTTCGCATATTGGATGTTTTTGCGATTATGTCGGGATTGCATTTGAACTTCAGTAAATCTTGCTTCATCTCATGGAAGGCAAGTGATCATGATTGGGTAAATGCTATAGCTGAATCTTTTGGGTGTAGACATCAAAAATGCCCTTTCACATACTTGGGCTTTCCCCTTGGAGACAATATGTCAAAAGCCTCATCATGGAAACCGGTCATTGAAAACATCAAAAAGAAACTTGCTTCTTGGAAAGCAAAAACCCTCTCTAGGGCGGGTAGACTCACTCTTATTCGAAGTGTTCTTAATTGTTTACCTGTTTATTTTATGAGTATGTTTAAAATGCCTAGAACAGTTGCTACTCATATCATAAAGCTGCAAAGAACATTCTTTTGGGGAGAATCGCATGAGAACCAAATGGCTCTACCATCTGTTAGCTGGCAATCTATTCAACTACCGAAAGAAATGGGGGGTCTTGGAGTAGGGAACATTATGCACAAAAACTTGATCCTCTTGTTTAAATGGTGGTGGAGGTACTCAAAGTGCGAAAATACACTGTGGAAAAGCATACTGATATCTGTTCATAATATTAAAGGCTATAAAGCTTCGTTGGATACTTTTGCAAATGTAAGAGAGGGTATGTGGTCACAACTGACAAGCACCGATATTGAAACTTCAACCATAAGATCAATTGTGGAGACTGGGTCGATCCTTAAGGTTGGAAGTGGGGACTCCATACTTTTCTGGCATGATAAATGGTGTTAAACAGGACCTTTAAAGAGTCAATTCCCTAGGCTCTTTACTCTTTCATTGCAACAACAGTCACTGATAAGCCAAATGGGTCAATGGCAAGGAGAATGTTGGGTTTGGAATCTTTATTGGCGTAGGCCACTTTACCAATGGGAGATTGCAGCATATACACGCCTACTCACCCTCATAGAGCTACATAAATCACAGAGACAAAGTAGGGATGATATATTTTGGAGAGGTTCGAATAGCAATTAATATCCTATACAGCTTATTAAGGAGCAAGTACTCTCATCTGTCGTGACCATAATCCCAAGAAGATTTATCAATTTGATATGGCACAAACACATCCCTCCACGCGGACAAATAACAATGTGGTTTACACTTTTGGGAAAACTGAAGACTGGTGGTTTCCTAGTCGACAAAGACATATTCCAAGCACAAAATGCAATGTGCCCCTTTTGTAATTTACAGGTCGAAACCCAATCCCATATTATGTTTTCTTGTTATTTCTCATGGTGTGTGTGAATGCAGATTCTTGATTGGTGCCAAATCCAAGGAGTCTTACATTCAGAGTGTCAAATCTTCTTCGTTCAATGGAATGGTCTCCTTGCCAACAAAAAATGGAAGAAGCTCAAATTCCTAATTCTTGGATGTGTCATATGGTCGCTGTGGTTCGACAGAAATAAAGCCAAATTCCAGAACCGAACACCAAACCAAGTCCAAGTGGTGATGTCATTGAAGTCCAGAATTGGAGAATGGGCAAAAGAATTTATGGGGATGTCTCCTTTTTCTACACGTCTCACATTAATGGAGCAATGATCGAGCCTGGGTCTACTTTATGATCCTTGTTTATATATTGGTGATAGAGCCTTGTTATGTTTTTTGTGTTCATGGTTGTATAGTTTTTGTGAGCCCATACTTAAATTTTGCTTTGGGTTTTGGTGTTTGGTGTTTTCTTGTTTTTTTGTTTTTGGTCTTCTTTTTGTGGTGTTTGTGGCATGATACTCTGTCGTTTGGCTTTTCTTGCGACCTAGGCTGGAGTGTAAGGTGATAGATGGTTGCTTAGGTGGAGTTTTTGCTTTTTGGATGTTTCATCTGCATAGTCCACCCCTATGCGTTGTTGTGGTGGCCTGGTTCTTGGCCCCCTTTTCCAATGGCTTTTTCCCCTCGCGGGGTTTTTTATGCCGGCGGTTCTGGGGCTACCAAGTTACAGCGTATCTTGCTATTCAGTTATCTATATAATTCCTAATTTACAAAAATTCGAAGAGCAAACTGGATAGGGGCATGTGTTGTGATGTATGGCTCAGGTCCTACCTGAACATGAAGCTTATGGGTTTGAAGCGAAGTGGGTCGGATCATAACCCACTCTTGCTAATGTGCGAGGAGGAGAACAATTGGGGACCGAAACCCTTTCGGTGCTATGATGCATGGTTCCTCCACCTGGAGTACAAACTCTTTGTTGATCGTGAATACAAAAATCTACCTCCTCTGCCGCTTATAAGCAAAATGAAAACAATAAAAAGGCTCACTGAAGATATGGAGTAAGGAAAGGTTTGGTGAAATGGATTCAAAAATATATAGTCTCGAACAAACCATTCACTTCTTGGAGCAATTGAGTGATTCTAGAGATTTGAACCAAATGGAAGAGGCTAGACTCAGAGCAGCAGAAAACCACCTACAACTATGGCTCATCCGTCGTGAAAGAATTTGGAGACAAAAGGCTAGAACATATGGAATTCGGCTCAAAGACCAAAACACAAAATTCTTTCATGCAGCTACTCACTTTAGAAGGAAAAGAAATGAGATTGTCACACTTGCAATCAATGGTAGAAGGTTTAATGAGGCCTCCCAACTGAAAAATGAAGTGAGAGCATATTTTCAACACAGATTCTCTCAATCCCCTACACCTACTTTTGAGTTCGACTTGGGTACTCACTCCAGAATTACAGAGGATCAGTCAAGACTCCTTGAATCCCTCCCCTCTAGAGAAGAAATAAAAAATGCGGTGTGGGCATGTGTGTATATATATATATATATATATATATATATATATATATATATATATATATATATATATATATATATATATATATATATATATATATATATATATATATATATATATATATATATATATATATATATATATATATATATATATATATATATATATATATAAATATAAAAAAATTTCCAGCTTTTAGAGAGAAGGGCTCTGAAGACCGATGGGCGCCTAAGCCGTCATCTTCACCTGTCCTCTACTTTCTGGCACCGGCTTGCTTTCCCGGAGTCATGAGAGGTGGAAGAGGCTCTAGAGGGAGAGGTGGTAGAGGGAGAGGAGAAGTGGGAAGAACAATTGTCACTCGAAGTGGAGGAGAACACGCACAAAGTAAAACACGAGAGATAGAGGATGTCTCTGAATCTGAAGCCAGCGAAGGTGAATTGAACCCCAGTGAAAACGTAGGGGCTGGTCCAAGGCAGGATTCGAACTCAGACCAGGTCGAAAATGGTAGTAGTGGGCTGTCGGTATCTTCTGGTGAATCGAAGGAGGAATCAATTAGGGCTGAACTAAATTTCTTGAAGACCCAAATGCTATCTATCAAGAATCTGTTTTTAAACCAGGGCCAATTGAAGGAGCAGCAGGCTCCATGTGCCGACCTTCCTGCTGATGAGAATGAGTTCCCAGCTTTAGTCCCAAACCAAAAATCAGCAACTGTGCAAACTACTCAATTGGCTTCATGGAGAGATAAGGTAATTAACCCTAACCCCACTGTTGGAATGCAACTTAAATTTATTCCCCCTGTGCTTGAAAATGGAAAACAAGTTGTTCAAATAGAGTCTAGTGATGTTGTTGATCTTGTGCGATTATGGGAAAGAGCTGTGGTTGTTTATGTGGTAGGTGGAAATGTATCAGTTGATATTATTAGAGGGTTTGTTAGGAAGCATTGGTCGTTTGTGCAAATGCCGACAATCCACTCCCATGAGGATGGATACTTTATCATGAGATTTAGTTCGGATAGTGAATGTGAACAAATCCTTAAAAGTGGACCGTATTTTCTAAATAGAGCCCCAATGATAGTTAAGAAATGGACGATGAACTTTGACTTCAAGGAGGAAATTCTAAGGGTTATACCAGTTTGGGTCAGATTGCCAAGCCTTCCCCTTCATTGCTGGGGAGAGGACTCTTTGAGTAGAATTGTTAGCGCAATTGGAGTGCCAATCCTCGCGGATGAGTGCACCACCAAGCAAATGAAAGTTTCATATGCTAGAGTCTTAGTTGAAGTGGACATAACTCAGGACTTTATGACCGAAATTAGAGTGAGAGAAAACAATGGCCGTGAGTTTGTTCAAAAGGCTATACCGGAATGGCGCCCTTACTTTTGTAGAAAATGTAACAAGGTGGGGCATTTGTGTAGAGAAATTGATGAGGAGAGTGTGCCCCAAAAACAGAAAAATAAGGAGGAGGATAAAAAAGGAGGGGCTAAACGGATGTGGATGCCAACAACTATTGCCAAAGCCATTCAAGGGGTCACAACGATGGAGGAACTTCGAGAAAAATTGGGGGAAACTGGACAGCAAGCCGACAGTGGCAGTGAGCAGGGTCTAAAAGATGGGAGTGGGTGCAGCACCTTAATGAACGAGAGCAATGAAATGATATCAGTAGAGGAGGGAGACACTAGAACAAGCACTAAGGAGCAGCTGTGCACACTGACTGCACAGGCAGCAGCTTCTGATGTGCAGATGGCAGCAGGTCCCAACTCCACAATTGAGCCCCCTGATGTGCAGCAACATGGAGATGGTGTACAGCCCAGTGAATCAGATGAGGGCTGGACCCCTGTCCTGTCCAGTAAGGCTGCTAGGAGGGTTAATACTTCTTGCACTAACAGATTCAATGACAAAGCTCCTAGTGCACATCAGAATCACAAAATCAGAACCGAAACAGCCGCTCATACAAGGGAACAAAGTGCAATTGACACCTCGAGGGAGGCAAAAAATAATCAATTTAGGGACGGGAACCCTCAAATTCCCTCCCCACAATGATTATCTCCTCGTGGAATGTGCGGGGCATGAATAGCCCCCACAAAATCAAGGAAGTGAAAGCCTTTCTTGAGAGTAAAAACATCAGTGTGGTAGGTTTAGTGGAAACTAAAATTAAAGCCCCTAATGCAATGAAAATTCAAAGAAAATTCGGGACTAAGTGGAGCTTGGTTACTAACTACTCAAGACATGAAAAAGGTAGAATATGGGTCGGTTGGAGGAACGACAGATGTAAGCTAGACCAGTGTGATACTCATCCTCGATTCTTACGAGCCAAGGTTACTCCCATAAACTCGGATAGCAGCTTATTTGTGGTGTTTGTGTATGGGCTTCATAATGTGAGAGACCGGCGTGATATGTGGGATGAAATGGACAAGCTTGATTGCAACTCTCCATGTCTGTTTTTGGGTGATTTCAATGCTATCTTTAAGGAGGATCATAGGAGAAACGGTTCGCAAGGCACTACTTATGAAACGTATGATATGCTTCAATGGCTCGATCGCAACAACTTGCACCCGTTACCTGAGAGAGGTCACTATTTCTCTTGGTCCAATAGGGAAGAGGGCACTAACCGCATACTCACGAAGATCGATCACGCTATTGGAAATTCCCAATGGCTTACCAGATACACCGATGCTAGTGTCCGATATGAGAACCCACAAACTTCTGATCATACCCCTTTGCTTGTCAACATTAAAGAGTATGACCATGTGAAGAACAAGCCGTTCCGCTTCTTCAATTATTTGTGTGATCATCAGGATTTCCTACGGGTGGTAGATGAAGCGTGGAAGATTGGTGTCAAGGGTGTGGGCCTCCAGAGACTTTGGTACAAAATGAAGAGTGTAAAACAAAGACTCAAGCACCTCCATAGCACAGAATTTGCGGGCATCCATAATAGGATAAATCAGTGGGAATCTATGCTACATGACACTCAAACTAGGCTCCAAAACAATCCAGATAGTGCAGATCTTCACCTTCAGGAGAAAAAAGCTGCCTCTCATGTCCGAAAATGGAGGAAAATTGAAGAAAAGGCTCTCCATCAAAAAGCCAGGATTAACTGGATGAAACACGGTGATGATAACACTGCCTTCTTCCATGCATCTATCAAAGAACGTATCTCGTCCAACAACATCCATGAGCTTCAGGATAAGAATGGCAACTGGGTCACCAAGCTCCATGATATTCAATCAGAAATATCCCAGTTCTACCAAGCTCTCCAGGGTACCGCAAATCACAATCTTGAAATGATAGACAGAAGGGTTATGAGGGATGGTTCCCAAATCAGCAATCGAAGCAGCCAGGATCTGATTAGGGAGGTCGATGAGGAGGAAATTAAGGAGGCTCTCTTTGGGATGAATGACAACAAAGCCCCTGGTATTGATGGGTTTAATGCTTGTTTCTTCAAGAAAGCCTGGTTCATCATCAAGGATGACTTCATTAGTGCCATCAAGGACTTCTTCACTAGTAACTCCTTGTTTCCCCCCCTCAACTGCACATCTGTTACTTTGATTCCTAAAGTCCCGAATGCCAACAAAGTGAGTGACTTCAGACCCATTGCATGCTGTACAGTTGTATACAAGGTTATCTCCAGAATTCTTGCAGGTAGACTTCAGAAAGTGATGGGTCTGATCATTGACCAAGCCCAATCAAGGTTTATCCCAGGTCGTCAGATGGCAGATAACATTCTCCTTGCAGCTGAGCTCATCAAAGGGTATAACAGAAAGAACAATAGTCCAAGATGTATGATCAAAATGGATCTCCGCAAAGCTTATGACTCCATCAGTTGGGACTTCTTGTTTGCAGTTATGGCCGAAATGGGGTTCACGCTGAGATTTGTGGATTGGATCAAAATCTGTGTTTCGACTGTGTCCTTCTCCATCATGGTAAACGGTGCCCCCTTAAAGCCCTTCACAGCTAAGAAAGGTCTTCGCCAAGGTGATCCGATCTCCCCGTATCTGTTTGCTATTGCTATGGAATACCTCTCTAGGCTCATGCAGAAGCAAAGTTCCTCCTATCGGTACCACCCCAGATGCAAGCTTACGCGCACTACTCATCTCATGTTTGCTGATGATCTTCTGTTATTCTGTAGAGCGGATATTCCTTCTGTCCAGAGCTTAATGACCACTTTCAGCTCCTTCTCCAGAGCCTCAGGCCTTGAGGCAAATAATAATAAGAGCAACGTGTATATCTCAGGGACTGATGAGCTGACAAAAGAGAACATCCTGATGCACCTTCAAATGACCGAGGGCACCTTCCCTTTCAAGTACCTTGGGGTCCCCCTTCATTTCAAGAAGCTGAATACGTGAGACTGCAAACCGCTGATCGATAAAATTGTGGGGCGTATTGGCTACTGGTCCTCTAAACTTTTGTCTTATGCAGGTAGAATCCAGCTCGTGCGTAGTGTCATTGGGGGTATTCATAACTTTTGGGCCCAAATCTTCTGCATCCCTAAAAAAGTCCTCAAAAAGGTTGAAAGCATTTGTAGATCCTTCATCTGGACAGGTAAAGACGGGATTTCAAAGAAAGCTGCTGTCTCCTGGAAACAAATGGGTCCCCCCTTCACTAAAGGAGGCCTAAACCTGAGAGATATGTATATGTGGAATAGAGCTGCCATTCTTAAGCATCTTTGGAACCTCGCTAGTAATAAGGAGAATTTGTGGGTCAAATGGGTCCATAGCTACTATGTGAAAGAGCAAGATACACTAGTAAAAAAAGTCTTATTTGTATCTTGTTTTTAAGCTCATTTGTATCTTATATTGAGGGTTACTAACAAGTGGGTTACAAATAACATATTATTTGTATCTCTTGAAAACCCAAGATACAAATAAGGGTTATTTGTATCTCATGTATGAAACACACGATACAAATAACTCCTTATTTGTATCGCATGTATGAAAAATGAGATACAAATAATGGGTTATTTGTATCCCCTGTTTGAAATAGGGGATACAAATAACCCTTATTTGTATCTTGTGTTTAAAACATGCGATACAAATAACCCAGTTATTTGTATCCCCCTGTTTAAACCTTAGATACAAATGACTTTTTTTTAATTAAAAAAATATATGGCCTCTATATATATATATATATATATATATATATATATATATATATATATATATATATATATATATATATATATATATATATATATATATATATATATATATATATATATATATATATATATATATATATATATGACATCAAGACAGTACGAGACATAACAAATAAAAAAATTATTATTATTATTATTAATATACATAAGAAAAAGTATATACAATTAATTTTTATCTTTTACAAAATAACCAATAACAAAAAAAACCTCCGATACTACTAAAATACAGTAACCTGTACACCAACACTATACTACAATAGCCTACACTACTCTACTGGATCCAAGCAACTCTAAGGACCAAATTGAGAAGCTACATTAGCGTCGAAATATCATTTGTATTGGTTCTCACTTGTGAACACTGCAAGAAAAGATGTGAATGTAACATGAATTCAATTTGGCACGCACATGAACAAAATCATGCATTTGTGCACAGATCAAACAGAAACAAGAACAATCACACAGCAGAAACAGAAACACTTGTGGAGTCAGTCATTGACTTTACCTCCAACCAAAATCATGCAGCAAATTTGTGCATTGATCAGGCAGCAAACAGAAACAAAACATATGTGCACAGATCAGGAAGCAAATCTCATATACCACATCAACAGCACAAAACAACAAAAACAACAACACAAAAACATATGTGCACGGATCAGGAGAGAGTGTGCAGCATATGCTGTGTTGACCTAACAAGCACAACATCCACAATCAGCAACTAAGTTGCATAAACTCCACCAAGCAGACCCAATGAACAGAAAGTTTATTGTCTTTCACATATGAACAGAAAGTGTACAATTACTTTAAAAAATTACTTCAACAATATAATTTTTTATATGGCCATACAAGACTATCTACATTACCAGGTTTCATAGTATAAGAAGGCATGAAGTAACTTGAGTAAGATGAAAACAATAAAATAAATCCTAATTGGATTTGCAAAATGGGTTCGAGAGGCAACTAATTAAGCAGTCGATAGCTTTTTTTATCACTAGGTAGCCTCCATTCTTCTTAAGTTGAGTGTGAAAAATTCAAATTACAATACTTTGAAATACAAATTCTGATATTTTGCAAACCAGTATACAATTACTTCAACAAAAAAAGGAACAAAAAGAAATTACATTACTTTAAAAAATTACTCAAACAAACTGATTTTTTTAGCACTAGGAGGAAGGAGAAGGTGTGGATTTGATGATTTGATGATTCACACAATTGAGTAAAGTTCTAGTTGTTGATTTGATGATTCACATAATGGAAGATTTGGTAACTGATATCATGCTCAAATAGACCAGAGAACTCCATAGAGAAGAAAATAAGAGTAATAATTTAGACCCAATCTTCTGCACAAACTTGTTATATGAACTGTATGTCTATATATCTGCAGTCTGCACTACACATTGTAGTGATGCATAATGAACTTGATATGAGAATTACTGTCGTGACTTCAAAGGAAAAAGGGTTTTGAATATGAAATTAGCCCCCAATCAAATTTGTACCAATATGCTCATGTACAACAGAATTTGATATGATAATTATCAAATTCCAATAATTAATTTCTTGTCATTACTCCCCCTCATAGTTGATTCTTCATACTACATTATCCGAAATTCAAAAGTTTTGACAAATTTGTGTCAGCAAATGTTTTGACAGAAGCAAGAGGGATTTCTAATTCAAAATAAAAACACCACACCAAGGGATTTCTAATACAATCTACTAAGTTGCTAAAAAAAACAAAAAAGCCATTAAAGAGAGAACCTGGAAGGAGAAGAAGCCATTAATAGTAACCTGTACACGAACAGTGACTGAAGTTGTTGGAACGTAATAGCCCTAACAACTCGAAGACAAAGCTTTGATTTAAGCAACTAGAGACAGACCGCAAACAGTGGCATCCAGGTGTAATTCACAAAGTTTAGGGTTCTAAAAAGCGAAGAAACGGCTGCATCGATTTACGATTTCGCCAAGAAACGGCTTCATCGAGAATAGAAACGCATGAAGAATCACCTAGAATCCCTAGAGTTTAACGGAATTGATTAAATCGCTACAGATTTAGGGATCAATTTCGCAAAATTAGGGCTCAAAAACGCAACCAGTCGTGGCGGAATCAAGCACTTCTTGAAGTTGTTGCTGGAATCCTGAATTAGCACTAAAAAATGCATACAAAGATTGAAGAATGACAAAAAAAATTCGCAAGCAGCACTAAAAAGATTGAACAAACACTTACAATGAGCATCCAGATTCAATTCCTCGAAGTTATGGTTCCAAACGCAAAGAAATCGCTGCATATATCTCTCTGACTTTATCACTTTGTTTATTTTGCTTTTTAGTGTGGTTGATTTGAGAAATTAGGTTTTTTAATTCATTATTTGTATCTTGTGTTTAAACACAAGATACAAATAGTAGTTATTTGTATCCCCCGTTTAAATACCCGATACAAATAAATGTTATTTGTATCCCCTGTTTTAACACCCGATACAAATAACTGTTATTTGTATCGGGTATTTAAACACAAGATACAAATAATTGTTATTTGTATCCCCTGTTTTAACACCAGATACAAATAACTATTATTTGTATCGCGTGTTTAAACACAAGATACAAATAACTACTATTTGTATCTTGTGTTAAAATAAAAGATACAAAAAACAATATTTGTATCTTATATTTCAAAAATAGATACAAATAGGGGGTCACTAATGAGACTTTTTTTACTAGTGATATCAGCAATTTGAGACCGTCGATTCACGCATCTTGGAGCTTTAAAAAAATCATCAAGCAGAATGAGTTAGTTGTGAAACTCGGAGGTTAGGATAATATTACCAATGGGGGCTCCTTCCACATTGGCAAAGTGTATGAGCGCCTTATTGCAGATGAACCAAGGGTTGATTGGGGGAACATCATGATCAGAAATGTGGCCAGCCCCAGCGCCAGATTCATCACTTGGCTTGCCGTCCAAAACAGGCTAGCAACGAAAGACAGGGTTAGTAAATGGATGGATCTCCCTGACGACAGCAACGTTCTGTGCAACAATGGTAGTGAATCTGCTCAGCATTTATTCTTCGACTGTATCAATGCTAAGATGATTAGAGCCAAAGTGTTTAGCTTTCTCCCCCGGCAGCTTGATGAAGCTAACTTCCAATCTGAAATTCGAATGATAAGCAAAATCAGCAGGAAGAAGACAGATCGTGCCAAGTTGATTGTTGGTATCTGGACTGAGCTTATATATAACATCTGGATGCAGCGCAACAGGAAAGCTTTTGATGACCATGCCTTCACGCAGAAGGAAGTCAGTGATTGTATAGTTTTTAGATTAGCAGGGAGAACTAACAGTAGGATGAATGACATTCTTGTAACTATGTAGTTGGTAGTTGTTTTTGGGCTAGTGCTCTCCTTTTTGTAAAGGGCATTGGCGTTTTTGGTGGCTCGGGGGGAGTTAATTTCTTCCCTGAGCGTCTGTTTTGTCTCCCCTTTTGGTATATAATACAAATCATTTGACAAATATATATATATATATATATATATATATATATATATATATATATATATATATATATATATATATATATATATATATATATATATATATATATATATATATATATATATATATATATATATATATATATATATATATATATATATATATATATATATATATATATATATATATATATATATATATATATATATATATATATATATATATATATATATATATATATATATATATATATATATATATATATATACGCATAGGTAAGGCGTATGAGCTGCTAATGGATAATGAGCCTAGAGTCCCGTGGGGTAATGTTATGATCAAGAATGCTGCTAGTCCGAGTGCTCGATTCATCATGTGGTTAGCCATCCAAAATCGGCTAGCTACGAAGGAAAGAATAGGCAAATGGATGAATATTTCAGATGAGAAGTGTGCCCTGTGTAACGATGCTAGTGAAACTGCTTCTCATATTTTCTTTGACTGTGCCAATGCAAAGGAGATCCGATCCCGCGTTTTCAAATTCCTTCCGCAAGAGCCTGACGACCCAGATTTTCAGGCTGAAATCCTCCAGATGAACAAGATGAACAAGAAGAAAACAGATAGGGCCAAACTGATTGTGGGGATATGGACTGAAATGATCTATTGCATTTGGATGTAGAGAAACAAGAAAGTTTTTGATAGCCACACCTTCAATGCTAGGGAGGCGGCGGACTGTATAGTTTTTAGAATGGCAGGGAGATCTAACAGTAGAATGCTAGACATGCTTGTATCTAGTAGTTAGTTTTTGGGTTTTTGGGTTAGCGCTCGCCTTTTTGTTTGAGCGCTAGCGTTTTTGGTGGCTTAGGGGGAGTTAATTTCCCTCCCGAGCGTTTGTTTGTATTTCCCCTTTTTGGTATATAATACAAATTATTTGACAAAAATATATATATATATATATATATATATATATATATATATATATATATATATATATATATATATATATATATATATATATATATATATATATATATATATATATATATATATATATATATATATATATATATATATATATATATATATATATATATATATATATAGGTTCCAGGATTATGACCACGCAGAAAGAGATGCCTTGCTTCCATTTTCACCCCAGATGCAAGAAATTGAACATTACCCACCTCTTGTTCGCCGATGATCTCCTCTTCTTCTGTAGGGCCGACATGGACTCAGCTCAGTGCCTGATGCACGCCTTTGACCGATTCTCCAAAGCCTCTGGTTTAGAGGCAAATACAAGCAAGAGCAATGTCAATATTTCTGGAGTCGACAACCAAAGGAAAGATCAGATGATGCAGTTCCTAAAAACGGAAGAGGGTTCCTTCCCTTTTCGTTACTTGGGAGTTCCTCTTCACTCTAAGAAGTTGAATTCGAGAGACTGCAGGCCTCTAGTAGATAAGATTGTGGGTCGTATTGGCTTCTGGTCTTCTAGATTGTTATCTTATGCAGGAAGGATTCAATTGGTTCGCAGTGTTATTGGTGGTATGAAAAATTTTTGGGCGCAAATCTTTTGTCTCCCGAAGAAACTTATCAAGATGGTGGAGGATATCTGCAGGTCCTTTATTTGGACTGGTAAAGAGGGTCTCACGAGGAAAGCTCTTGTCTCCTGGAACCAGATGGTATTACCACACATCAAAGGGGGGCTAAACCTGAGAGATATGTACCTCTGGAATAAGGCTGCAATCCTAAAGCATCTTTGGAACTTGGCTCGTAAGAAAGAAAATCTGTGGGTGAAATAGGTACATAGCTACTATATGAAAAACCAAGAGATCCATGATGTTGTAGCTTCCATCCACTCGTCATGGACATTCAAGAAGATCCTTAAACAACGAGAGCTCGTGGAGAGGCTTGGAGACTGGAATAATATCATCAAAGAGAGTTCGTTCTCTATTGGCAGGGTCTATGAGCACCTCATTGCGGAAGCTCCCAAAGTCCCATGGGGGAATCTTATGGTCAAAAATGTGGCAAGCCCTAGTGCCAGATTCATTACTTGGTTAGCCATCCAGAATCGGTTAGCTACAAAGGATCGAATTGGGAAATGGATAGACCTCTCTGATGATAAATGTGTCCTTTGCAAAGGAGAGACAGAATCAGTTCAGCACCTTTTTGTCGACTGCCAGAATGCCAAGGAGGTTAGATCCCGCCTTTTCAGCTTCCTCCCCCGAGGCCTAGATGGGGTCAAGCTTTCTCCCCCGAGGCCTAGATGGGGTCAACTTTCAAGCTGAGATTGAAGACATGAGTAAAATCAATAACAAGAAAACTGATCGGGCCAAGCTGATTGCAGGAGTATGGACTGAAATGATTTACAGTATATGGATGCAACGCAACAAGCAGATTTTTGATAACCATTTGCTTAGATGTAAACAAGTTGTAGATTGTATAGTTTTTAGAATAGCTGGAAGAGTTAACAATAGAATGGTAGATATGCTTGTAACTAAGTAGGTTGGTGTTTTTTTTTAGGGTTTTTGGTTGTCGCTCCTTTTTTTGTTCCGAGCGATTTTTTGGTGAGTCGAAGGGAGTTAATTTCCTTTCCGGCTGTTTTGTATGTTTCTCTCCTTGGTATATAATACAAATCATTTGTCAATATATATATATATATATATATATATATATATATATATATATATATATATATATATATATATATATATATATATATATATATATATATATATATATATATATATATATATATATATATATATATATATATATATATATATATATAGATTTAGGATCAAATGAGAAGGATTTTAAAATGAGAAGGATGAGAAGGATTTTTGTTTCATTTTTATGGTTACTATATATACAAAAAAGGATACTATGTTGTAAATTAAGAACATTCTAAATTTTATGTCATAGTTACTGTTCTGCGTAACATAGTTACTTTTACAATTATGTGTTTTTGATCAAATCGTGACCGTAGCTTTTTTTATTTTAGTCAAATCAAGGGTGTAGAATCCTTCTCACCCTTCTCATTTTCAACCCCCTTCTCATTGGATCCCTCCCAAAATCATTAGAAAAATAGCCAAAAAACTAAGTCAGAAAAAACGAACGGAAAAAACACCGGAAAAAAAAAACGGCCGTGAGGCTCACCAAGGGGAGGAAAACAAAAACCCTAGGGGAGCCTCTCTCACTAAAACCTCTCTCTACATTTTTACACCTTATATATATATATATATATATATATATATATATATATATATATATATATATATATATATATATATATATATATATATATATATATATATATATATATATATATATATATATATATATATATATTTAGGATCAAATGAGAAGGATTTTAAAATGAGAAGGATGAGAAGGATTTTTGTTTCATTTTTATGGTTACTATATATACAAAAAAGGATACTATGTTGTAAATTAAGAACATTCTAAAATTTATGTCATAGTTACTGTTCTGCGTAACATAGTTACTTTTACAATTATGTGTTTTTGATCAAATCGTGACCGTAGCTTTTTTTATTTTAGTGAAATTAAGGGTGTAGAATCCTTCTCACCCTTCTCATTTTCAGCCCCCTTCTCATTGGATCCCTCCCAAAATCATTAGAAAAATAGCCAAAAAACTAAGTCAGAAAAAACGAACGGAAAAAACACCGGAAAAAAAAAACGGCCGTGAGGCTCACCAAGGGGAGGAAAACAAAAACCCTAGGGGAGCCTCTCTCACTAAAACCTCTCTCTACATTTTTACACCTTATATATATATATATATATATATATATATATATATATATATATATATATATATATATATATATATATATATATATATATATATATATATATATATATATAGATTTAGGATCAAATGAGAAGGATTTTAAAATGAGAAGGATGAGAAGGATTTTTGTTTCATTTTTATGGTTACTATATATACAAAAAAGGATACTATGTTGTAAATTAAGAACATTCTAAAATTTATGTCATAGTTACTGTTCTGCGTAACATAGTTACTTTTACAATTATGTGTTTTTGATCAAATCGTGACCGTAGCTTTTTTTATTTTAGTGAAATCAAGGGTGTAGAATCCTTCTCACCCTTCTCATTTTCAACCCCCTTCTCATTGGATCCCTCCCAAAATCATTAGAAAAATAGCCAAAAAACTAAGTCAGAAAAAACGAACGGAAAAAACACTGGAAAAAAAAACGGCCGTGAGGCTCACCAAGGGGAGGAAACAAAAACCCTAGGGAGCCTCTCTCACTAAAACCTCTCTCTACATTTTTACACCTTATATATATATATATATTATATATATATATATATATATATATATATATATATATATATATATATATATATATATATATATATATATATATATATATATATATATATATATATATATATATATATATATATATATATATATATATATATATATATATATATATATATATATATATATATATATATATATATATATGTAGCAGAGTCGGCACTCTCGATACATAATGAACATTAATAATTATATTTAAGATAAATAATACGGGAGTGTAAAATACCGAACTGCTAAAAACTTTAAAACTAAAAACGTTTAAAACATAAGTTAAAAGAAATATTACAACTAAGAAAATATAACATACAGTTTTCTTAAAAACGATAAAAGAACATAAGTACAAGATAGTCATCAAAGTTGTCAAGTAATATCAATGCAGCTAAGTCCCCGATAGAAAATAAATTAAAGTTGCGGCCTGGATCGAAACCTGAGCTAAACTTTCCTGCAAAATACTGCCATCCATGATACGGATGACAGCCGATTAAATCGGTCAGCGATAAAGCCGAGTACAATTTCCTCAACAAGCTTATGATGCGATAGTTAAATCATGCTTACAAAATAATCATCAAGCACAATCTAAATGTTTATTACTCTTTATTGACCATTATTAAGCCATTAAATTACATTCTCAAAACTTGCAGAAGTTCACTGCTACTAAATACTTTGTAACTTTAATGCTTATTCAATCAAGTTGGATTAAGCCTCATAAATTTACTGTCATAGCACATCACAACATCACAACAAAAATGACTACTGATATATGTAAGGGTCTGGTTAGGTGAGAACCGTAGTCCTAAACCCTAACTGTGGTGGGAGTCGTCACTCCTCTCAATACTGTTATGCTCGAGACTTCACAGGATGGGTTTTTCTCGGACCCCCTGTCTGACACCGCATTTTACGTGCCGGCTAACACGGACGCCGGGATTTTACATGCCGGTCCATGGTTCGACGTTACCTTACTATCAGAGTCATACAATCAATATCAAACAATATCAAACAAGACTCTAAACCGAAATAGTTTACATTCTTATAAGTCTATCAAAATTTAGACAATTTTACTCTTTTGATAAAATACTACCTAGTAGTTTAATATTAATTAAATAATAAATTCCCATAACCATACTAAGATTCTAGAGGCTAAGCTAAGTCATCAATATGCCATAAATAATCATAAAAGTAAAAAAAAAATATTTCTAAACTAACTTAATAACATATTCTATCAAATAACCAAGTAAAATGAAAAAAAAAAAATCTAAATAGTTATTAAGGGTCCAAGACAAAAATGAAATGAGTTTTTGACAAAAAAAGAGTTCAAGAAAAACAAAATAAAACTTTATCAAAATACCCAGATAATAAAAATCATTTTAAAGAGATAAGTTTATTTAACCAATAAAATCCTTGATTATTATTTTAAATAAATAATACGATAATTTTAGCCATAAATCGATATATAAAAACAATTATTTAACTAAGAGTCATTACGTGATTGTTATAAAGAGTGTCCCAAAAACTTACAAGTCAAGAAGAATTCATCTAACATTTATTTTATTTTCAAATTTTATTTACAAAAATTATAAATAAACTTTTGACTTATTTCAAACTTAAATAATTTATATTCTTAGCTATTTTTAATTAAGAAAGTATTTAACACCTCTTTCTATAAGTAATATATATATATATTTCTTACCAAAATTTTAATTAATGTTATTTTAATAAATAAATAAAAAAATTCAAGGAACATATCTAAAATCATATCCTAACTTTTAGCCACTATATATAAAATATTCTTTTTGATTAAAGTTTTTAAGTTACAAATTTTATCTACTAAGATTTCATCACAAAAACATCACTAAACTTCATTTTTAAATATTTTCTCAATGCAAAAATTCATAAAGCATACATGGAACTTAAAATAATATTTCACATGATAAACTCATATGCATCTACCCTTTTCATATTAACAAAATTTTTCATATTTATAACTTTTCTAGAGTGACTTAAAAGTATTATTAATTTTTAAGAAAATATCACTAAACTTGATATAACTTTAATATAACCATGTAAAGCTTAATTATCTAAAACAAAAATCATGTTAATCATGCTTTTCAAATCATCAAGTAAACATGACTAAATATCACATAATGAGAGAGTTAAGAAAATGTGTACCATTTTTCTCCAAAGGTGTACTAAACCAAACAAGAGAATAAGAATAGGAAAATAAGAACTCAAAGGAATGAGCTCCAAAAGAGAAAGTCTTCAAGTCTCCAAGCTTCAAAGAAGTAGTTCTTCAATTACCCAAAAGAAATGATATCTAAGCTCCAAAATGATAGTACTTGACTTTTCAAAAGTTGATGATTATTGGATTAAGAAGTGATAAGATCAAGCTCCATCTTCATTTGATTCTTCAACTAATAAAAAGGGTATAAAGTTAGTAAGATGTTAATGAAGTGAAGATATAAGAAAGAAAGGTAGAAAGTTTTGATGAAGGGTGCAAGTGTTCTCATGGATAAGGGGGGTATTTATAATGGGTGTGGACAACTTTCTAGTTCTTAGATTGCATGAACAAGATGAGTATGGAGGAAGACTAACTTGTGTAAGAGATTTAGAGTGTGTAAGTGAATTTGTAAGAGTTGGAGTGTAGGAGAAAGTTAACTTGTGTAAGAAATGGTGATAGCTTGTGTAAGTGATGGAAATCATGAGTTTGTAGAAATAATTTTTGGTTCATCATATTTTTGTGAATATATTTTAGAATAATGAGTAAGTTTGATTAAAGTTGGATTATGAAATATGATAGTTTACTTGGAAAGTTTTGGTTAAAACCATACATAGAGTTCATAAAAATATGTTTAAAATTTTTAGGTATAAAATAATTAAGTAAAAGTTGTAAGGTTAAAATAATAAATAAAGTTTAGTTTAAAATAAATGAAATTAAAACGTAACTTTTTAACAAAACCGTAAATATAATATTAAAATTTTACTTCATAATAAAATATATTTTAGTACATTTAAAGAGATTTAAGAAAATATATACATACATATATATATATTATAAGTTTAATATTTGGAAGAAATTATTAAAAAGTCGGAAAAAAGATTTAGGAAATATGAGGTGATTTGAATTAGATAACCAAGGATTAAGGATTTGGATTGAAAGTTCGAAATAATTAATCGGAAGATTTTGATTTAGAATTTTGAGTCTGTTACAACTCTTTCCCCCTTAAGATAGTTTCGTCCCGAAACTAGGACTTACCAAAAAGGTTCGGGTAACGTGCTCTCATGTCGACCTCTTTTTCCCATGTCGCTTCTTCAACTCCGTGGTTTGACCACAAAACCTTGACTAAAGGAATCCTCGAATTTCTCAACTCTTTTACTCGGGTATCTAAGATCTTGATTGGCCTTTCCTCATACACCAAAGACTCCTCAATCAAAAGCGGCTCGTGAGCTAGAACATGAGACGGATCATGAACATACTTCCTCAACTGTGAAACATGGAACACATTATGAACTTTTGCTAAACTCGGAGGTAAAGCCAACTCATAAGAAACTTCCCCAACTCTCCTCAAGATCTCAAACGGTCCAATAAACTTAGGGCTCAACTTCCCTCGAACTCCAAAACGCTGGACACCCCTCGTAGGTGAAACCTTAAGGAAAACCTTGTCGCCAACCTCAAATTGCAACATCCTTCGACGATTATCAGCATAACTCTTTTGTCGGCTTTGTGCTGCTCTCATGTTTTGTTGAACAATCTTCAAAGCATCAATCGATTCCTGAATCACATCTGGGCCTTCGGGAATGGTCCTATCCATCAAATCCCAACACAATGGTACTCGACACTTCCTTCCATAAAGAGCTTCATATGGTGCCATCTTAATACTAGATTGGAAACTGTTGTTGTAGGCGAACTCCACCATCGGTAATTTATCTTCCCAAGAGCCTCCAAAGTCCAACACACAACATCTCAAAAGGTCCTCCAAAGTCTGAATTGTTCTCTCGGTCTGACCATCAGTAGCAGGGTGAAAAGCAGTACTCAAGCACAACTTACTCCCAAAAGCTTCTTGCATCTTTTCCCAAAACCTCGATAAAAACTTCGGATCCCTATCCGAAACAATAGTCCTCGGAACACCATGAAGTCTGACAATCTCTCGAACATATGCATCTGCTAATTGCTTGGCCCCCCAAGTATTCTTCATCGGCACAAATCTAGCAACCTTGGTCAATCTGTCAACAATGACCCAAATAACATCATTCCCTCGCTGGGTCCTCGGTAGTCCTACCACAAAGTCCATAGAAATCGAGTCCCACTTCCAATCTGGGACAGGCAATGGTTGAAGCAACCCTGAACACTTTTGTCTCTCGAACTTTACCCTCTGGCAGACAAGACACTTAGACACAAAATTAGAGACGTCCTTCCTTAGACCCTTCCACCAAAATAACTCTCTAATCTCTTCAATCATCTTATCTCGACCTGGATGCAAATGAAATAAACTTTGATGACCTTCCTTCAGAATCTCGTTCTTCAATTCAGCCTGATTTGGAACACACAATCTACCGTTCATCCTCAACTCTCCTCTTTCACCTAACTCAAAAGCATTAGTCTCATTTTCCTCAACTCTATGGATCAACTCGACAATCTCTGGATCCTCAAGTTGTGCCTCAATTATACGATCAAACAAAGTGGGTTGTATAGTCATTGCTCCCAAATACTGGCCAACCTCATGTCGGCTACAAATCTCTAACCCTAAACTCTGCATCTCACGATACAACTCCCATGGTACTGACATAATGGCATTCACAGACACTCTCGGTCTCCTACTCAAAGCATCAGCTACCCTATTCGCTTTTCCAGGGTGGTATATAATTTCAAGATCATAATCCTTAATAACCTCAAGCCACCGCCTTTGGCGCATGTTCAATTCCTTTTGGTTGAAGACATACCTCAAATTTTGATGATCAGTGTATATCTTACATGGTAACCCATACAAATAATGTCTCCACAGTTTCAAAGCAAAGATCACTGCAGCAAGTTCAATGTCATGCACGGGGTAATTCACCTCATGTGGCCTCAACTGCCTCGATGCATAAGCTATGACCTTTCCTTCTTGCATAAGTACACAACCCAATCCTTCAAATGAAGCATCACAATAAACCTCAAATGGCTTGTTACAATCAGGCATTGCTAATACGGGGGCTGTAGTAAGTCTTTTCTTTAATTCCTCGAAAGCAGTCGTGTGCCTCTCATTCCACTGAAATCGTATCCCTTTCTTCAACAACTCAAACATGGGACGAGCAACCCTAGAAAAGTTTTCAACATACTTCCTATAGTAACCAGCTAATCCCAAAAAGCTCCGAACTTCAGTCGCATTTCTCGGAATTGGCCAATCCGTTATCGCTTTAATCTTCTCAGGATCTACAGAAATTCCACCCTTCGACACAATATGACCTAGAAAAGAAATTTCCTCAAGCCAAAACTCACACTTACTAAACTTCCCATACAATTTCTCTTTTCTCAAAAGCTCTAGAATCATTCTCAAGTGCTCTTCATGTTCTTCCCTATTCCTCGAGTATACCAAAATATCATCGATAAAAACAATCACGAACTTATCCAAATAAGGACGAAGATACCTCTGCATCAAATCCATAAATGCCGCAGGTGCATTTGTTAACCCAAAGGGCATCACCAAAAACTCATAATGTCCATATCGGGTTCGAAATGCTGTTTTAGGAACATCCTCCTCGGCTATCCTCAATTGATGATATCCAGACCTTAAATCAATCTTCGAGAACACCTGAGCACCTCTCAGCTGATCAAACAAATCATCTATCCTAGGCAAAGGATAACGGTTCTTAATGGTGATCTTATTAATCTCCCTATAATCAATACACAATCTCATCGTTCCATCTTTCTTCTTCACAAACAAAACAGGAGCTCCCCAGGGTGACACACTAGGTCGAATAAAACCTTTCTCCAATAACTCATCCAATTGCTTTTTCAATTCGGCTAACTCAGCTGGAGCAAAACGGTACGGAGTCTTAGAGATAGGGGTAGCATCAGGAATTAGATCAATATGAAAGTCAACCTCTCTCCTTGGAGGTAAACCAGGTAGATCTTCAGGGAAAACATCAGGGTATTCACAAACAATTGGGGTTTCTTCGAGACTTAACTTGATATTCTCCTCACTACTAGCAATAAAACACAAATATCCCTCATCTCCATGTTTAATCATCTCAATGGCTTGAACTGCAGAAATGGTCTGAATGGGAGACACTGAATTCTTCCTAATCAAACATTCTCCACCTGGAGCCTTAACCCGAACAATCTTCTCTTTACACAAAATCTCCGCATGATGACGTCCCAACCAGTCCATCCCCAAAATAATATCATATGTTCCCAACTCAAAAACTATTAAATCGGCAGGCAGATGGTTGTCCGAAATCTCAAGAGGGAAGTTGGGAAAGATACGGTCACATATGAATGGTGAACCGTCAGGTAACAGAATTTGAAGATTAAATTTTTGGGGTTTAAGAGAGATAGAGGATTTATGAAGGAAAGAAGTAGAGATAAAAGATCGGTCGGCTCCTGAATCAAAAAGAATATGAGCCAAAGAGTCTCCTACGGCAAAGTGACCAGAAATAACCTTACCCTCAAACGCCTGATGAAGATTGTCTACATGCTTGCTAATAGCATGCAAACCCGCAGTCCTCTCAGCTGAAATACTCTGAACATTTCTCGAAGTACCTGGAGCTCCATAACTACCAGCACTTCCCGCTCCCAACTGGATCCCTTCTCGACAGTTAGTGGAAACATGACCCTCCTTTTTGCATTTAAAGCAGATGATCTTCCCAGTGCATGAACGACCTCGGTGATCCTTACCACATAAGCGACACTTCCAAACTGTGGTTATTGCTGAAGCTGTTGGTTGAAACGACTTGCGATCCCAACTTGTCGGCCTCTTGTTCTTGTTGTTGTTGCCTCCACCAAATTTTCTTTTGTTGGTATTGTCCTCCTTATCAAGGATCCTTTCATACTCAAGCGCTCGATCGTAGAGATCCCGAAAGTCAGAATACTTCCCAATGCCCTTTTGGATCTTAAGATTAAGTCCCTCGAAGAAGCGAGATGCACGAACACTTTCCTTGCTTACGATGTCAGAAGCAAATCGAGATAGCTCATTGAACTTACAACTGTACTCGATCACAGTCATAAGACCCTGGCGAAGATGTAAGAACTCATTCTCCTTTTTTCGTTGGAGTGATGGCGGATAGAATTGTTGACGAAGAGTTATAAGGAAATCATCCCAAAAGGTATCAGTCATAGTGGCCTTGACAGAACGCCACCATAACTCTGCTGGACCACATAGATAGAAGGAAGCCAACTTTACTTTTAGGTGCGCCGGACAGTTAATGACCTCTAAAAGTTTCTCCATCTCTGCGAGCCAATTCTCGAAGCGAACCGGATCAGCTTCTCCGTCGTATTGCGGCGGACGATGATATGCCATATTCTTAAAGTACTTCCCGTCGTCGTTGGCCTCTTGAGTCTGATTTTCCATGAGGGTGAGCAGTCGCTCATTTGTCCTCTCCATTCGGGCTAGTTGTGCTTCTAGCTCTCGAACTCTAGCTTCGTCATCAGATGAACCTACGCCGTTTCTAACCTAAAAATTTTAAACATGTGATCAACTTTTCACATTGACTTAATTAATTCGACACGTAATTTTACACATAATCACATAAGCACATCAAAAACAATCAGAATTTTTGAAAATACTTGTTTTGAAAATCCTTTTTTTTTATTTTATTATTATTTTTTTTTTTAAGCCGGTTATCGAGAACATCCTTTCACATGGAACAAAAATTCCAACATTTGAATAACTTTAACTCTGATACCACGTGTAGCAGAGTCGGCACTCTCGATACATAATGAACATTAATAATTATATTTAAGATAAATAATACGGGAGTGTAAAATACCGAACTGCTAAAAACTTTAAAACTAAAAACGTTTAAAACATAAGTTAAAAGAAATATTACAACTAAGAAAATATAACATACAGTTTTCTTAAAAACGATAAAAGAACATAAGTACAAGATAGTCATCAAAGTTGTCAAGTAAAATCAATGCAGCTAAGTCCCCGATAGAAAATAAATTAAAGTTGCGGCCTGGATCGAAACCTGAGCTAAACTTTCCTGCAAAATACTGCCATCCATGATACGGATGACAGCCGATTAAATCGGTCAGCGATAAAGCCGAGTACAATTTCCTCAACAAGCTTATGATGCGATAGTTAAATCATGCTTACAAAATAATCATCAAGCACAATCTAAATGTTTATTACTCTTTATTGACCATTATTAAGCCATTAAATTACATTCTCAAAACTTGCTGAAGTTCACTGCTACTAAATACTTTGTAACTTTAATGCTTATTCAATCAAGTTGGATTAAGCCTCATAAATTTACTGTCATAGCACATCACAACATCACAACAAAAATGACTACTGATATATGTAAGGGTCTGGTTAGGTGAGAACCGTAGTCCTAAACCCTAACTGTGGTGGGAGTCGTCACTCCTCTCAATACTGTTATGCTCGAGACTTCACAGGATGGGTTTTTCTCGGACCCCCTGTCTGACACCGCATTTTACGTGCCGGCTAACACGGACGCCGGGATTTTACATGCCGGTCCATGGTTCGACGTTACCTTACTATCAGAGTCATACAATCAATATCAAACAATATCAAACAAGACTCTAAACCGAAATAGTTTACATTCTTATAAGTCTATCAAAATTTAGACAATTTTACTCTTTTGATAAAATACTACCTAGTAGTTTAATATTAATTAAATAATAAATTCCCATAACCATACTAAGATTCTAGAGGCTAAGCTAAGTCATCAATATGCCATAAATAATCATAAAAGTAAAAAAAAAAATATTTCTAAACTAACTTAATAACATATTCTATCAAATAACCAAGTAAAATGAAAAAAAAAAAAAAAAATCTAAATAGTTATTAAGGGTCCAAGACATAAATGAAATGAGTTTTTGACAAAAAAAGAGTTCAAGAAAAACAAAATAAAACTTTATCAAAATACCCAGATAATAAAAATCATTTTAAAGAGATAAGTTTATTTAACCAATAAAATCCTTGATTATTATTTTAAATAAATAATACGATAATTTTAGCCATAAATCGATATATAAAAACAATTATTTAACTAAGAGTCATTACGTGATTGTTATAAAGAGTGTCCCAAAAACTTACAAGTCAAGAAGAATTCATCTAACATTTATTTTATTTTCAAATTTTATTTACAAAAATTATAAATAAACTTTTGACTTATTTCAAACTTAAATAATTTATATTCTTAGCTATTTTTAATTAAGAAAGTATTTAACACCTCTTTCTATAAGTAATATATATATATATTTCTTACCAAAATTTTAATTAATGTTATTTTAATAAATAAATAAAAAAATTCAAGGAACATATCTAAAATCATATCCTAACTTTTAGCCACTATATATAAAATATTCTTTTTGATTAAAGTTTTTAAGTTACAAATTTTATCTACTAAGATTTCATCACAAAAACATCACTAAACTTCATTTTTAAATATTTTCTCAATGCAAAAATTCATAAAGCATACATGGAACTTAAAATAATATTTCACATGATAAACTCATATGCATCTACCATTTTCATATTAACAAAATTTTTCATATTTATAACTTTTCTAGAGTGACTTAAAAGTATTATTAATTTTTAAGAAAATATCACTAAACTTGATATAACTTTAATATAACCATGTAAAGCTTAATTATCTAAAACAAAAATCATGTTAATCATGCTTTTCAAATCATCAAGTAAACATGACTAAATATCACATAATGAGAGAGTTAAGAAAATGTGTACCATTTTTCTCCAAAGGTGTACTAAACCAAACAAGAGAATAAGAATAGGAAAATAAGAACTCAAAGGAATGAGCTCCAAAAGAGAAAGTCTTCAAGTCTCCAAGCTTCAAAGAAGTAGTTCTTCAATTACCCAAAAGAAATGATATCTAAGCTCCAAAATGATAGTACTTGACTTTTCAAAAGTTGATGATTATTGGATTAAGAAGTGATAAGATCAAGCTCCATCTTCATTTGATTCTTCAACTAATAAAAAGGGTATAAAGTTAGTAAGATGTTAATGAAGTGAAGATATAAGAAAGAAAGGTAGAAAGTTTTGATGAAGGGGTGCAAGTGTTCTCATGGATAAGGGGGGTATTTATAATGGGTGTGGACAACTTTCTAGTTCTTAGATTGCATGAACAAGAGTGTTATGAGTATGGAAGAAGACTAACTTGTGTAAGAGATTTAGAGTGTGTAAGTAAATTTGTAAGAGTTGGAGTGTAGGAGAAAGTTAACTTGTGTAAGAAATGGTGATAGCTTGTGTAAGTGATGGAAATCATGAGTTTTGTAGAAATAATTTTTGGTTCATCATATTTTTGTTCTAGTTTATCCAAGTGAATATATTTTAGAATAATGAGTAAGTTT
>JAAKBH010001125.1:0-49703 GCA_019776075.1 Amaranthus palmeri
AATTATATATATATATATATATATAGATATATTATATAATATATAATATATATATTATATATATATATATATATATATAGATATATATATATATATATAATATATATATATATATATATATATATATATATATATATATATATAATTGACATATTAATTAATTATTTCCTTAATTAAAAATTACTATGTAGACATTTATAATTCAATTAAAAAAGCACAAATGGCACAAACCATCCTATGTGTGCGGGTGTGCCACTTGTAATTATACATAAAAATTAATAGATTTTTCCTTAAATGCATAATTTTAATTGGAAAAGGGATTTAATATTACTATATGTAAAAGGATTTGTCATCCTTATAGTAATTGACACATTGTGATTGACTAATTTTATTTTTAGTTTATTTGTTTTCCATTTAGGCTTTGAGGTTTTAAAATTATAAACATACTAGGATAGACTCCGTGCAATGCAGATATTGTTAACTACGTTTATAATTTAATAAAATTTTAGATTGGAAACCATAATTCACATTTTTTCTGAAAATTCAAAATTATAATTATGGTAGTCTAAGAATATATAAATGACTCATTTTGATGATCAATTAAGTGAAGTTCATGTTATTTTAGTTTTGAATAACAATTAAAAGGGTGCTAAAAAAAACAATTAAAAATGGCTATTATGTACTTCAAATAATTTCTTAAATTGCTATATAATTTTATACACAGAGTAATTTTGCATTATACTTCTCTAGTTGTGTAATTCCAATTAGACTGAAATAAATGTAATTTAATCTGTAATATAATTTTCTACGCGATGTAATTGCAAAATTTTATCAGACAATATATAATATTTTACACAGTATATTATATATCACCCATTATAATTTTTTAAACAGTGCATTTATGTAAAACTGTGTAATTAAAATAATTGTGATTTATTGCATCCATTAATGTATGAATTTTCCAAAAATATAAATTTTTAAATATGGTAAGTGTAAAAAATGTAAATAAGTCCAATTTTATTAATACTAACCAATGAAAAAAAGACAAATGACATGCTCAGAATCAAACTTCCCCTTTGCTATTATACAACAAAATTAATATAATGTATGATATCATATATGATTAAATTGTGTAAATATTCAATTGATATATTAATTAATTATTTCCTCAATTAAAAATTCACAATATAGACATTTATATATCCAATCAAAAAAAGACAAATTGCACAACCATCCTAAGTATGTCACTTGTTATTATATACTTCCTCCGTTCCATAATACTTGCTACATTTCACTTTTTTACGCAATCCAATGCACAATTTTGATTATTAATATCTTAAACTACACTTATCTAAAAATTATAAAAATTTAATATTATGAAAGTATGCGATTAGACGATTCAAACAAGATCCCACTTGACTATATTTTTACTTACACATTAGTCGCAATATGTAAAATAAGCTTGAACGATGAATAGTGCACAAAATAGAAATGTAGCGAGTATTTTGGAACGGAGGAAGTATAATGATAGTAATAATAGATTGCATGATTAAAAAATCACAATATAGACATTTATAATCCAATCAAAAAAAAAAAAAAAACAAATTGCACAACCATTCTAAGTATGCCACTTGTTATTATACATAAAATTAATTAATAGATTGTATGATATTAGACTAATTATTCTCTATTTTACTCCCAATGACTTTCTTTCTTGAATTTACTCAAAATTTTGAATCTTTAAAGTTTAATTTTTTTTACTTAATGATGATTTCTAATCATAATAAATTAGCACATCCTTATTTTATGTATGGTTTTATTTTATAAGGAATATAATGATAATTTTTATTCATAATATATTAGTGCATCCTATGATCCAAAGAAGCCCAAATTAAGTTGTGTCACGATGAAACAATTATAATAAAGAATTTGTTAAAGATTAATTATTCCTTATTTTTACTATAAATAAATTCCTTTCTTTAACTTCAAATTTAAAATTCAAAAATTACCATTAAACTATTGATTTCTTATCATAACAATTCTATTTTAAACCAAAAAATTCTCTTTTTTTATCCTCATTAACTCTAATTACATACACTTACTCATTCTTCCCGAATTATAAATGTTGATTCATGCATATCACCTTAAACACTGTAAATTATTGGTATTCCATAGTTTCATACTTCCTCTGTTTAATTTACTTTTAACGTTTGTTTTTTCACGCAATTCAATGCACTGATTCAATTCTTAATATCTGTAATCATATAATATAAAATATAAGCATTAATAATATTTGTAATGAGACGAATCAAACAAGATCTCACTTGAAGGGAGTATATATAAATTATCAAAATAACGCATTAGATTATAATGCTAGTTGTAGCAAGTCTATTGAAATGAAAAAGACACATGCCACTTTGAGTTTTAAATTAAATAAATAAACAATAATGTGGACAATTTTTTTCAGGTACATTGCACTACTGATTGCGATAATTCGTTGTCATATGTGCGGTTAGAACATAATTGTACGTCCTATGTGGTTGGGTGGCCTTTAATAAAAGCACGAGTTAAATCTGGTTACTCAATCCCATCATATCCCTTTCACAAATCTTGTGATTTAATTTGACCAACGAAAAAATATTATAAATAGACATTAAGAATAATATAAGTAGTCATTTAAAATGTTGAAAGTAAACATTAAGAATACGGTAAGTAAACATAAAATATAATGTAAGTAGGTATTAAAAATCTTTAATGGACTAGACTTGAAATACGTCTCTCGAAAAGACGGTCTATCAAGAGAGTCGTGCAAAAATTCTCCAAGTTCTTCATGAAATTATATAGTAATGATGATAAGTGGGGCAGAAAAAGTATCTTATGGAGCAAATTAGATTGCTTCACGTGGCAGATTAGCATCTACAAAACTACGCTTATAAAAACCTTGTATATTATAACAAACTCTGTACAACACTCCTCTAAGTTACTAAATATAGTAAGTAATTAATGGCATCAACAACTTCAATGGTGGTAGCCGCTTTGATGCCGAGCCCTCAGACTCGGCCGATGATGGGGGCATTGCCAACCAACATCGGCCAGGTCATGTTCGGGCTTAAGTCGAGCGTCCGAGGTGGAAAAGCGACTGCCTATAAGGTGACGCTAATTACACCATCGGGCAAGAAAACTGTTGAATGCAAGAAGAATGAATATATATTGGAGGCTGCTGAAGATAACGGGGTGGATTTGCCATACACGTGCAGGGCAGGTGCGTGTTCCTCGTGTGTGGGTAAAATAGTAAGTGGAAGTGTGGACCAATCGGACCAGAGTTACTTGGACGATGAGCAGATAAGGAAAGGCCGGTTTGTGCTCACTTGTATAGCTAGTCCTACTAGTGATGTTACTATTAAGACTCATGCCGAAGATGAACTCGATAAATTTTAATTTCTATTATCTTTAATGTGAAGTATGATTTTGTTTGAATTGTTTTCTCAAATTTGAGGCAATTTCGAATCAGATTTGTTTAAACAAGATTCAAACTCAGATGGAAGTCGAGTTCAAAATATAATTGAATAAAAATCCTTGTTGATTGGTTAGTAATTTGTTAATTAATTGTATTTTGTAAATTTTATGTGTCAAAATTGTTGGTTGAATTATGAATTTAACCTTATAAAGTCAATTATCAACACTTAATTAGGGTAGAAACGTCAAAATGGTGAATTAAACGGAAATTAATAAGAACTTAACTAAAAATGGTACGACAAAAATTAAGGCATAAACTGGATGCTACCATGTGAAAAATTCTTATAAAAGAGCTACCACTGGCGTTTCATGAAAGTTCAATGCTACCACACTACAACATAACTTGCTTTTAGTGAGATATATTTAGCGACATATAATTTAAATGTCGCTATTTGAAATTCCTAATAGTATTTAAAAAAAACACGCTACAACCTTTTGCGACATATGATTTATTGACATTACTCACAAATGCCACTATATAGACTATAGTAACAATTACATATACCACTAAAAACCAAATAAAGCGTTATTAAATCTTTTAATGGCGGAACTTTTTTTTTTTTGAATAATACCTGATTCATTAATAAAGAGTCATACGACATCTACATTAGAGATAAAAATTAGCAAGTACATATAGCAACTAAAACCAAATATAATTCAAACATAACAAAACTACGATCGTTGTGTATGAGATCTGATAATTCTGAAAATCCTCTTCCATATCGCTGTTTGATACAGCCTTCTACGAGGGGGTCTTTCGATCTGGTGTAGTCTTAATATAGAATTGAATTTGATGTAGTTGATGATAATTGCAATTAATCTAATCATCGCATTAATCTCTACCAATAAATCAACTAATGACCAAAATTCATAACTCCAAACTCTCATAAGGAGAGACTTCAAAACCCAATATATGGGTAGAATCAACCCAATGAATGGGTAGAATCAACCCAATGAATGGGTAGAACAACTCTCTTATAGGGAGAGGGAAAAAATTTATTCTAATCATATATATTAAAAAAACTTAAAAGAGAGAAATTAGGGGCTTACCATCAATCTTTAAAGATTGATGATAGCCCCAAACTAACTATAGATATTAGGGATTTTTAGAGAGAGAAGAGAGAAAAAAGAAAAAAAATGGGGCGGCTAGAGTTTTTTTAATGGTGGAACTTTAAATAAAGATCAATAATTATTACATTAAAAATATAAATTAGTGATATTTTTTGTGGCATTAAACCTAATTTTAGTTGGTCCTCTCCGTCTCCAAGATCCATTTTAGTTGGTCCTCTCCGTCTCCAAGACCTCTCCCTCACCCTCCAAGACCTCCTAGCTGACAATCAGTGGAATTTATCCTGCATTTCATACCCTCTCCCCACCTGGCTTTCCAATCATATATCCTCTATACCTTTTTCCAAATCAGGCTCTGACCTGATGGTTTGCAACCTATCCAAAGGGAAGTTTTTCAACTCCCGTGACTTGTACTCTTCTCTCCACCAAACCTTTAACCCTCCACCGCCTCCCTTCAACTGGAACCTCATCTGGAATACGTCTTGTCCTCCCAAAATAGCCATCTTTCTTTGGCAACTTGCTTGGGATGCTCTCCCGACGAGATGTACTCTTTACCATCGATCTATTGTCCAGGTCTCTGACTGTCCCTTTTGCCCTTCCCCTGCGGAAACTGCAATTCACTGTCTTCGGGACTGTTATGTAGCCAAAGAATTCTGGCTTCTTTGTTTCTCAGATTTACCCATGAACTTTTTCAACCTTGAGCCATCAGCCTGGTTAGCCTTAAATCTTGGTTATGTCTCCTCCTATTGCTCTATTCCTTGGGCAACTTGGTTCAGCTTTGCCTTATGGACCTTGTGGACCAGACGAAATAACAAGATCTTCTCCAAACCTAACCCCTCAACCAACTTTTCCTTCAACCTTACCTTATCTTCCGCTCTTGAATTTTTCTTTTCTCAGCCTCACCATAGTCAGCCTGCACAAAGCTTGATTGGTCCCCCTACCCTAGCTCCCACACAACATCCCCTTATCCAAGTAGATGCCTCATTCATCCCAACCTCTAACCTTTGCACCATTGGTGTGGCCTATTTTTCCCAACATGATTGTTGGCATTCTGCTTTTATCCTCTCTGCTAGGGCCGTAGATGCAAACATGGCTGAGCTTTTGGCTATTATTACGGGTTTTTTGGTTGCCGATCTCCTCTTGTGGACTGATTTTTATATTGTTTCGGATTCTAAAGTAGCAGTGGAGGGTTTGCCAGACATCACTCCTATTAGGGACATATATTCGTCACTTTGTACTTTTTGCAGGGAGCTCCCAAGCTGGAACCTCAAGAAGGAAGTGTGTCATGTCCCTAGACAGGAAGTCCATTATGCTGATTGCCTCTCACACCAAGGTCGTACAGAAATCCCACAACAGTACAAATTATTTAAACTGTCTGGACCGCCATCCTTTGTAAACGAAGCTCTTATCTTTGATTTCGATGTTTTGTTGCCTTGTGATGATGTAACACTAGACTCTTTATTCCTTCCTCTTGTCTCTCCGACTCCCACTGTGTTAGAGGAGCAGGAGTCCGCTCGGTTTACTTTTGATGTACCCTAACTTATATTTGTTGCTATAATATGTTGCATTTTCTTTAAAAAAAAAAAAAAAAACCCTAATTTTTAAGATAATGCCGTTTTTTTTTTTTTTTTTTGAGTTAGTAAAGCTATGACTCTATGAGAGAGGTTATCACTTTTTATTTTATTTTTTTTTTTTGAATAATATCACTTTTTATTTTTCAATGTCAAATAATTTATGAAACAATAAAAGAAGAGAAATTCTACAATACTATTAGATTTAAATTAAATTAAAAATTCTTCGATTTTCTTCGAGCATAATTGACTAGTAAAATATGAGTTAAGTCATCAATCCTTAATGAGAAAGTTATCAAATCCTAAAAAAGAGTCTTCTACTTATGAGTTTCATTTACAGTTCTAAATTGCAATTTTTTTAATAAATTTATTAAATTTAAGACATAATAATAAAATTTAAGCCTAAATATAAATTTATTAATTAATTTTATAACTGTATGAAAGAGCTCATTACTGTTCATTTATCAAAAGATTCTCATATTAAATTTTTTATTAAAATTAATAACTATTATTAATTATTAACAAGGGCTTTCGAGGCCCTGTTTATTATTTATAGATTTCTATAATTGTGAGGTCCTTTATAATTTAAATAAAATTTAACAAAATAGAAATTCAATACAATTTATATTTCTTAAACTTAAATTAGTTGTTAAAAATTAAACTTTCTTCTCTAATATTAAAATGAACGAGAAAAAAATAGTAATAAATTGATGACCAATAATAAAAAGAGTAAAAGTTTGAAAGGTTGAAAAATTAAAAATAAATTGTTGATTATTTTTATAAATTAAGTTAGTGATAATTGATATTTGATGAATGTGTAAACATTAAATAAGGTAAGACAAAATATTTGGAAGGTTAAAAATTATTTTGAAAAGAATTATAAAGGTGAGAAAAATGTAATGAATAGGTTTTGAATAGATGAACATTGATACATTAAGTTATAGGAAAATTTGCCAAGAATAATCCCAACTATCACCCGTTGGCCAAAAATAATCCCAACAATTGATTATTTTTTAATAATCCCAATTATTGATGAAGTTTGCTGAAAACAGTCCCACTCTATTTTCAACCGGTTGTAGCAGGTTTTTTGAGTATTTTTTTTTACCTTTTTTTAACTTTAATATAGGTTTACCTAATTTGATGAAGGAAAGTTAAAAAAAAAGGTAAAAAATACTCAAAAAAACCTACTACAGCCGGTTGAAAATGGAGTGGGACTGTTTTTAGCAAACTTCATCAATAGTTGGGATTATCAAAAAATAATTAATAGTTGGAATTATTTCTGGCCAATGGATAATAGTTGGGATTATTCTTGGCAAATTTTCCTAAGTTATATTCTTACCAACTACTTTACTACAATAGTGTGCTATTTTATAATAGTTTTTATTAATATGAGGCCTTTTAGGTTCGGGGGCCCTATGCGGTTGGGCACCTCGCACGGCCTTAGAACTGCCCAGGTTTATAAACATGATAGACAAGTAAGGTATGAGTTTGCTTTAATAACTCAATGAAAGAGGTTATCACTTCTTACTTATCAATGTTTTTTCTAAATAGGGCTAAAATTATTAAATTTATCATACAACAATTCAACTCCTTTCTTGATGCATTCGCCCATCTCTAAGTGTTTCTACACATCATGACTCGATTAGGAAATTATCTAATCCAATTAATAACTTAAAACATAATGACTAAATTCAATATGTAATCCAATTAAATATATCACATTTTAGAAAGTTAATGTACTTAATACTTATTACAAGTTCACATGTTGAGCCATGATAACAATATACCTAGTAGAACTTATAATACATTTTAGAATCGATTTAGTAGGATAAGAAGATCAAAACCAAATTGGACAGATTAGTAGTAATACTTTTGAACACACTGTTTAAAACTTCTTACAAAATAAATGACCTCGGACTATCACTAAAATCATGTTTATCAAAATCGCGATATGGATCGTAGGATCGTACGACCCAGATCGGTGCCAACGACTAGAATCGTGCATAGGATCGGTATCGGTCAAGATCGTGCATAGGATCGGTGGGATCGGTTAAGATCAGTCAGGATCGTTGGTGGGATCGGGTATATTGATAAATATAGCAGCTGCAGTATATAGCTTAACAAAATAAAGTTTGTTACAATCGAATGGTATGGCAGCACTATTGTATGAATGGGTTTGTTACACCCATGCCAGCTGTCTCTTTTCTGTTATTAGCACTTGTATATAAGGATCCAACCCATGCTTGGTCATTCAATAATAAGAAATACCCATTTCTCTCTCTAGTTCTTCAATAGCTTTATCTCTCTAATATCTCACAGGGTATCAGAGCGGGAATTCCGCTGCACCAAATCAGAGAAAAGCTGATGATTCTTGCTTCTGCCATTCACAAAAACGAGTACCTGCCATTTTTGCTTTGCTTTCTTTCGCCATTTTTCCTGCAATTTTGCTAGTATACACGGCTTTTCCATTCTTTTTTTGTTATTTTTCTTTTCTTGATTTCTCTCTCATGGATGAGACCACAATTCATGTATCTTCCAACCGAAATTCATCTCAATATCATCTTGATCTTACTCAAGATCCATCCTCCGTTTACTATTTGCACCCGTCGGATCATGCTAGTACTAAACTTGTGAGTTCTCCGTTCGACGGCAATGGTTTCGGTGACTGGAAACGCTCCGTGATGATAGGTCTGATTGCTAAAAACAAATTATGCTTCGTTGATGGTTCACTTCCTCAACCGCCATTGGATACACCACAGAGAAAAGCTTGGGACAGATGTAACAACATGGTAATAGGTTGGTTAATTTCCTCCCTTGATCGAGTAGTAGCAAAAAGTGTCATGTATAACAAGTTTGCTTATGAGATTTGGCTTGATTTGGAAGAGCGTTTTGGTGTTTCCACATCTGCTCAAATATATTCTTTACATGAGGAGCTGTCTAATATTTCACAAGAGTCAAATATGACTATCACTGAGTATTTTACTAAAGTGAAATCGGTTTGGGATGAGATCGATAATATCAGTCCTTTACCATCATGCACATGTAATGGTTGTAGCTGCAGCCTTACCAAGAAGGTCTTGAAATTGCAACAGGATCAACGCCTTATGAGTTTTCTCATGAAGGTCGATGATCAATACGGACCTATTAAGACCAATATTTTGATGCTTCCTGAGCTTCCTACTGTATCCATGGCTTATCGCATGCTCTACCAAGAACAGAAACATAAGGAGCTTGCACGTCTTCATAATTCATCTTCCACAGAGTCTATGGCTTTTTCGTCCACTAAACGATTTACTCATGATAAACATTCTGCTCCCTCTCGTTTTTTTAAGACTAATGATGCTGGCTCTTTTTCTAAAGGCAAGACTCATAATACTTCTGGTTCTAAGCGTACTTCTTCTTACTTCTGTGACCACTGTAAGATTCAAGGCCACTCTATTGAGAGATGTTTTAAGCTTAATGGCTATCCTCCTGGTTTTAAGCCACGAAAATTTGCCGGTTGTGTTCAAGACCAAGATGCTAAAGTTGATCTCGACAGCCTCGGCTTGACCACTGTCCAAATTGATCATCTCATGAATTTGCTCAATCAACACAAAGTCAAAGAACCTTCTACTGAGCCTAATTCCATGGAACTAGAAGTCGTGCCTAGTGTTGCTAACCTCGCAGGTAAATTCTGTTTTCTATCTAAATCTATTGCTTCTAAATGGATAATTGATAGTGGTGCAACGCATCATATGTGTAATACATTGGATTTTTTTGTGTCTACTCACAAAATTCATAATGCCAAGCATAGCATTACTATTCCCGATGGCCGCAAAGTTACAGTGGATACTTACGGTGATGTTCGCTTGATGGACGATCTCGTGCTTAAAAATGTTCTATATGTGCCGACCTTCCAGTTTAACTTGATATCAGTACCCAAACTTTGCCTTGACAATTGTACTAATATTCTTTTTACTGCTGACGCATGCATTCTCCAGGCCCCTTCAAAGACTCAAGTTCTTGGTAGACTTATTCATGGATTATACTATGCTGATGTTCCTCCTGTTACTACTTCCACAAGGACAAATATATGTGTTGCTGCTGCTAATACCAAGAGTCATACCTCTAATATTGATCTAGCTAAGCTATGGCACCTTAGGCTAGGTCATTTACCTTTTACTAAAATAAAGCTTTTAGTACCTACTCTTGATGTAAATAAAATGAATGAGTCTATTATATGTACCATCTGTCCTGCTGCTCGTCAAACTAGGTGTTCTTTTCCTACTAGTACTATTAAAACTCATCGCAGTTTTCAGTTACTACATATTGACGTGTGGGGACCATATAGACATACTGCTCATGATGGTTGCACTTTATTTTTGACTATTGTCGATGATTTTACCCGAGCTACTTGGACTTATTTGATGAAATCAAAGAAACAATATATTGTTTTTCTTCGCCAATTTCATGCCTATGTTGCTACTCAGTTTAATTCTCGTATTCAAATTATACGGACCGATAATGCCAAGGAATTGTGTGATGGAGACGCTAAATCCTTTTATCTTGCTCACGGCATTTTACACCAAACCTCTTGTAGTTATACTCCTCAACAGAACGGAGTTGTCGAACGAAAACATCGACACTTATTAGAAGTAGCTCGCGCCCTTTCCTTCCAAGCTAATCTCCCTAATTGTTTTTGGGGTGATTGTCTTTATACCGCTACTTATCTTATTAATCGCTTTCCTTTATCCGTTCTTGGCAATCTCTCCCCCTATGAGAAACTTTTTGGGGAACCTCCTAATATTTCCCATCTCAAACCATTTGGTTGTTTGTGCTTTGTGTCCACTACCAAGCCCAACCGATCAAAATTTCATCCTAGGGCCCATCCCTCTATTTTCATTGGTTATTCTTTAACCAAGAAAGCTTACAAGACCTACAACCCTACTACTAACTCTATTACATTTTCTAGAGATGTCTTATTCAAAGAACATCATTTTCCTTATCACTCTACTACACCTAGGTCTTCTCCCTTAGCCTCTTTTTATCTTCCTGCACACACCCCCTTTCCACCTTATGATGACAACTACTTACCATTTACTCCTTTTCCCCAATTCCACACGCCACATACTCCTCCTACTACACCTATTTCTAAGCCTACTACTCCTACTAATACTCCTTCCCAAGACATCCCCACTACTTCTCATACTCCTTTACCCACGTCTCTTACTCCTTCTTCTAATAATATTAGCCCTCCAGCTATCCCACTCATAGTGGATCTTTCTGACCCTATTTCTTTTCCACCTCTTCCCTCACGGAAGTCTACCCGCATTCATCGTCCTCCTGCTCATCTCCAAGATTTTGTATGTCATTCTGCACATTGGTGTAATTTGGTTCAATTTGACTCTTTACCTTCTTCCCATCAGTCCTTACTTGCTTCTCAATCCAATCTTCATGAGCCTCGTACTTATAAACAAGCCGTAAATGATCCTTTATGGGTCCAAGCCATGTCTTCCGAATTACAAGCTCTCCAATCCAATCACACATGGGATTTAGTTCCTCTACCTGTTGGCAAAAAATGTATTGGGTGCAAATGGGTTTTTAAAATTAAGTTGAAGGCTGACGGTTCTATTGAACGGTATAAAGCCCGTTTGGTCGCTAAAGGGTACACTCAGGAATATGGTATTGATTTCCATGACACTTTTTCTCCGGTTGTTCGGTTGACTACTATCCGTTGTATCTTGGCCATCGCAGCTTCCAAACATTGGCCCTTATATCAACTTGATGTGAATAACGCCTTTCTTCATGGCGATCTTAATGAAGACGTTTATATGTCCTTACCCGATGGTTTCTCGGCTCCTCCTAATATGGTTTGCAAATTGCGCAAGTCTTTATATGGCCTCAAACAGGCCTCTCGTCAATGGTTTGCCAAACTTACCGCTGCTTTACTTTCTCAAGGGTTCACTCAGTCCAAATTGGATTATTCTCTATTCACACATAAGTCCGGTGATCTTATTACTATTGTGGCCGTTTACGTCGATGACATTGTTGTTACTGGTAATAATCCTCATTTTATTTCGCAGCTCAAGTCTCATTTACACTCGGTATTCAGTATTAAAGATCTTAGCACATTGAGTTTTTTTCTTGGTCTTGAGCTCACTTATTCTCAAAGTGGTATTATTGTTACTCAGCAGAAATTTAGCAAAGAATTAATTCGTGATTCCGGGCTTACTAACTTACGGCCCCATGTTACTCCTTTACCTTTGCATCATCAGCTTGCTTCCTCCGATGCTCCATTATTTCCGGATCCCACATTATATCGGAGTCTCGTCGGCAAATTAAATTTCCTCACCAACACTCGTCCTGATTTGTCTTACTCCGTACAAGCTTTGAGTCAGCATATGCAACGACCGACGGTTCATCATTTTGAAGCTCTCACACATACATTGGGTTATTTGTCTGCCACTTTGGGCCAAGGCATTCTTTTATCCGGTTCTGATCATTTAGTACTACAAGCCTTTTCTGATTCCGATTGGGGTGCATGTTCCGATACACGTCGTTCTATTTCGGGTTTTATATTACTCTTGGGTCGCTCTCCTATTAGCTGGAAATCCAAGAAGCAAGCCACCGTTTCCAAATCTTCTTCCGAAGCCGAGTACCGCTCCATGGCTAGTGCTTCTTCTGAGGTTGTATGGGTTGTTCGTCTTCTTGAGGAACTTGGTCTTACCTCTCTTAAGCCCGTGACTTTACATTGTGACAACATCTCTGCTTTACACATTGCACAGAATCCCGTTTTCCACGAACGAACAAAACATCTTGAGATTGATTGTCACTTTACTCGTGAAAAGGTTATGGAAGGTCTTCTCCAATTGACATATCTTCCTACTTCTTCACAACTTGCGGACGTCTTCACCAAAATCATTCCTTCCGCTCAGTTCCGCCTTTTATTGGACAAACTTGGCATGTATAACCCCGCCAAGTTTGCGGGGGGGGGGGGGGGGGGGGTGATAAATATAGCAGCTGCAGTATATAGCTTAACAAAATAAAGTTTGTTACAATCGAATGGTATGGCAGCACTATTGTATGAATGGGTTTGTTACACCCATGCCAGCTGTCTCTTTTCTGTTATTAGCACTTGTATATAAGGATCCAACCCATGCTTGGTCATTCAATAATAAGAAATACCCATTTCTCTCTCTAGTTCTTTAATAGCTTTATCTCTCTAATATCTCACATATATCGTGTGCAGGATCGTCAAGATCAGCTAGGATCGTTGGTAGGGTCGGTGGAATCGATTAAAACTACTAATTTAAATTTTTTTTGCTTGTTGCTTTGATCTTTTTTCCTTACTATGATTTATTATTATATCCTTGTGTGATGTACGATAAATATATTATGCGTAGAGTATATCTTATATATTTTATCATTTAATTAAGAATAGAGAAAAAAAAAGTATTAAAAAGGTAAGATATGTATGTATTTTTAAATTAAAGTAATAAACATAGACATACTACAACTTGTTAATTATGCAAATTTGTAGGATCATCCGATCCTACGATCCAATCCTACGATCCGATACCACTAGTTGATTTTGATCTTACGTAGAATGCCGATGTCTGACAACCTTGGCAAGAATAATTTAATCATATCATATCATATCATATCATACATATTAATAAAAGGATTGGAAAATTCCACATGGCATCCTTACAAAGATTAATAAAAGGATTGGAAAATTCCACATGGTATCCTTACAAAGATTTGCCATGTGGAATAAGTAAATTGATTTTATTGCTATATTTATTATTGCACTAATTAGGGTAAAGTTCATTTTATTTTATAACATGACATTATACTAATTAAGGTAAAGTTCATTTTATATTATAACATGACATTATAATTTATCATATTTCTACTATATTGATTAATTGATTGAAATAATACAGTAAAATTTTATTCAACTAAATAAGGAGAAAAATAAATAGCAACATATATATGCTAAAAAAGTTTAACAAGAAACTAAAACAATGTAAATAAAACTAAAAAAGTCAAAATTAAATTGTTCATTATCCATAATTTTTTTCATAAACGCTCAATTTCTCTTTGCCACTAATTGATTAAACTCAAATAGTAAAATAAAATCAACTAAATAGGGAGAAAAATAAATAACAAAACCCCAATATATGCTAAAAAAATTTAAAATTTAACATAAAACCATAACAATGTAAATAAAACTATACACTCTGATATTCAAAAAAAAAAAATAAAACTATAAAAGTCAAAATTAAATTGTTGATTATCAACAATCATACAATTAACTAAAAGGATTGGAAAATTTCACATGACGCCTCACAAAGAGCATCCACATAAAATAATCAAATTGGTTATTTGCTATATTTATTGAACTATAAATATGGTAAAGTTTATTTTATTATATTACACATTATTGTATTTTTACTATTGATTGTTTGTATATACATCAATTAAACTTACAAAACAATACATTAAAAAAAGAGATTGTTTGTATATATACATCTCAATGAAAACTTGAAGATTAAGACATTAAATTTTTTCAAAATATTAGTTTGATAGAGGTAGGGTTGTATTTTTGAATTTAATATTTGTATACTTCTCATCATCTATTTTTTTTAGTTTTTTAATAATGTATTTAAAAGTACTTCATATCCAATAAAATTAGTCCCAAGTATATATTTTATGCAAATCAAGAAAAGGGAGGAAAAATAATTAAAAAAACTTCCTTTCATCCCACTTATGTAGCATTTTTTTGCTCTCACTTATTTTTGAATTTTTTTGACAATGTTCTCTTTTTTTTTTTGTGTGTGATCCATACATGTTAAGTCTCATTTAATTTGTTTCTCATAATTTATTTTCCCTTCAATTATTATCAAATATCCATATTTTTCAAAAAAAAAATTCTTTTTGCTACTAATTTTAAAGAAGGAAGTTGTATACTTCAAAGGAATGTGATAAAAATATAATCATTATTAACTTAATAGTTACATTGGTTGTAGAATTATAATGTGTAAATTTGAACTTAATAAATATAATATATTTAAAAATCATAATACTTCTATATTAATTTTAATATTAATAACCGTGCATTGCACGGGTTTTTATACTAGTACTTCCTCCGTTCCAATATACTCGCAACATACGAAAAATAAGCACTATTCACTTATCTCCCTTAATTTGTGATTATTAGGTAATCTATAAGTTAAAACATAGTCAAGTGAGATCTTGTTTGATTCGTCTCGACGTAAAGATTATTAATATCAAATTTTTATAATTTTATATTATACATAATTATATATATTAAGGATTGAATTAGTGCATTGGACTGCGTGAAAAAGGCAAATGTTGCAAGTATTTTGAAACGGAGGTAGTATGTTATAAACATTTTTAAGTGTACAAGACTTTAATTGATAAGAAATAGTGAAATCGTCTAAGAATTAGTTTAGACTTTTTGATAACCTAAATAAAGGGTGAACTTTTAATTTAATCTTTCATAGCTTAAATGCGTGATGCTTTGTACACATGTTTAAAAACTAAGAACTACATATATTAAGTAAGAATCATCACTACCAAAAAGTAAAAAAAGTAAGTTCAACCACTCGAACAACTTGTTTGATTTTTCGAGTGTCGTTCCTACATCAACAACTTTCGATTTTATTCACATATAACAAACTCCTTGGAAACTAGTAGTAACGAATCATGTGGTCGGAGACTTTTATGGGGTCTTAGTTAGAGACTTGCTTGGTTGTATAGTTTATGCATTGGTTAAGTGCTTGAGAATAGTTTTGATTCACTATGGTATGATAGGATTATTATAAACTGCGGGTTCTCGTCAAGGTTAAGATTGTTAGCGTTTTGTGACAAGGGATGGTCATGGCCTCATAGGTCTAGAACCGTATTGAACCCGCACCAGACCCGCCCTTCTTTAGGGTCTGAATCCCATTTCTGACACCTATCAAATCCAGGTCAGATCTGGATCTCAAAAAAATAACAGGTCTGGGTCGGTCTGGGTCCGGGTTCAAACCTTCAGACCAAGACTTGGACACAGACCCGACATCTTGACCTGGACCCTAAACCCACCACATAGACACAGTGGCGAAACTTGGTCAAATTTTTTGGGAGGGGCGAAATTTAATAATAATTTTTTTTTCATAATAATATTTAATCATTAAATTAAATCAAAAAACATAATACACATACATAAGACACTACTAGCATAAACCAAAACAAGTTTATAGATTAGAATATTTGTGTTAGTGAGCAATTCTTGTATGAGATCGTCTTAGGGTGAGATAATCCATACAAAGAGCTCAAATTCAAAAATAAGTGTATCAATACATCTAAAGTGTCACTTTTAAGTTAAAACTAGTAAGCCTCAAATTATTTAAACAAGTGTTTTCCTTACATGGTTATACCAAACAGTAAATAACCATAAGTCATACCTTTACTTTTACTTCTCTTTATCAATTCCTTTTCGATCACATTTTTTCGTCCAATATTAAACATCCCCTTAGAAATATATATAGAGATGACAATTCAGTCTGAATCCGACCTTAGTCTGACTCGATCCGAGGAAAATAATCCGATTCGAATTCCAGGAAAAAATCATCCAACTCTAACTCCGATTTTATGATCTGAGTCTGAGTTCGAAACGGACCGAAGTTTGACCTTAATAAAAATCCGACACTTCGACCCTGAAGAGAATCTAACTTTGAATTTGATTAAAAATCTAGACGTGACTAATTTAAGGTCACTCTCATGCTAATTGTAAATTTTGATTTTGAAAAACAGCTTGGTTTTTTATTTAGATTACTAAATCAGAATACGACATATCAGATCAAGAGAAGTAAATAAGCCAAATCAAAATACGAGAGAATTTTGTTAAATTGTAGTAATATGACTATTTCTCTTATTAGACTTGAATTATTTCACTAAAAACTTAAGACTTTTAACTTTTTCTAATGTTAATATTTGGTGTTTTTTCTAATTCTAATTATTAATTTTATATAATATTGAACTAACAACTTATTATTCAAAGTATCACAAATTTTTACTTGAGACCGTCTCTACAAAATACGTAAGTTTAGGCTGGCTCAATTCTTAAATTGCATTTCAAGTATTGGGTTAATTACTCTAGATATCAACCAGGTTGTACTCACTAGCTATAGGTGGCCCAATAAAATCTGGCTAGACTAAATTATTTGCCGGTTACAAAAACTTGCCATAATTCAAGTTTAATTTTCCTAATTTTTATAATCACAAATTCTTGTAAGAGACGGTCTCTTTGAGAGACCATCTCTAATTGGGTTGGCCTATCAGGAAAAATATAAAATAAATGTAGGCAATAAGCTTTAAAGGATTGGTCTTAAGAGACGTCTATCAGAAAGACGGTCTCTCAGAAGACTAGTTGTACTATAGTTCGGTTCAGGTGATAACAGTTTATCAACCTATAGAAAAGTACATCTTTGAGTCGAGTAACTTTCGATTGCAGTTAGGATTTCACGCTAGGTGATATTTGAATAACTTTAATTATCTTGGTGCACTCTTAGCAAATATTGTTAAAGTTCGAATTATTCAATGCCTAAAAATATAATTGTAAAATAGGTAAAAAGGCAAAATAATCTTACTAACTTCTCTTTTCGGAAACATTTATCATTCATTATTTAAATTTCTTTTATACATCGCGACTAATGTTTAAGAAAAAATATACTCATCTGAGATTATGTTAGAATCCTTTAATAGTGTACGTTCATTATGATGATACTTTATAATTATTAGTATTGCATAATTTATGATTCCTCTGTTCCAATTTACACATTTGTTTTTTCATGCAGTCCAATGCACTGATTCGATCCTTAATATCTTTATGTATAATATAAATTATAAAAATTGAATCATTAATAATTTTTGCAATTAATGAGACGAATCAAACAAGATCTCACTTGACTATGTTTTAACTTAAAGATCAAATAATAGTTACAAATTAATAGAGATTAATGAATAGTGCATTTTTGCTAATGTTGCTAGTAATTTGAAAGAGAGGAAGTATATAAATTATCAAAATAAAGCATTAAATTATATTGTGTAAAATGCTAATTATAGCAAGTATATTGTGTAAGAATTTGTGATGAACAATAATGTGGACAAGTTTGGTTAGTGATACTAAATGGTGGTAATGGGAATGATTTATAGTGTAAAATTTCATCAAAACTTTCATGTCATTCCCATGGTAATGAAACTTTGATCACAAAACAATTTTTTTGTTCACAAATTTCCATTACCACCTAATACTACCACCTCTCCCATTGGTAATGCATTGAAATGAATTTTATGAACAAAATGAGATGATTGAAGGTTGTTAAGCATGACCATCAAGATAGCCAAAAGATTTTTCAACCAAAATTACACTAGTTTTTCATTCTCATTGTCGTGATTTATTACCCACAAAATCTCACAAGAGACGGTCTATAGGATAGACCACAAAATTGGGCCAGCCCATTTCCCTTAACTGAATTTTTTTATTATAATATCAATTATATTATGTTATAATCCTAAATGTAAAGTATTATAACCTCGAATATACTATTCTATAACCCCAAATATAAGTTATTATAACCCCAAATAATTTATTATAACCCCAAATATACTATGTTATATTTTGGGATGGGCTTCATGGATTCATAAGACTTACTATTACCCACCTAGCACCTACCAAAAGGGCCAATAAGGTACATTGGACTGATTGCGATCATTTGCTGTCATATGTGCGGTTAGAACATACTTGTACGTCCAATTAATGTGGTTGGGCCTTTAATAAAAGTATGAGTTAATCCTGGTTACTCAATCCCATCGTATTTTATTCACAAATTCTAATTGGACCAACGAAATATTTTATATTTTTTAAAATATTATAAACTAGATAGTACCCGTGCGATGCGTACGGTTTATTAAATTCTTTGTCATATTTGTATAAACTAAGATTTTATAATCATTTAATTAATAAAGTTAAAAAGATTTTATAAATACTTGAAAAAAAATAAAACACATAATTTTCTAATACATTAATTATATAACCTAAAAAGTAAAAAATGAATTAATAAGGATAATATTATAATTATAGTCACAAATTAGTAAAGTCAATAGTATAATTATTAATGATGACATCATCATAGAATTTTAGAGGGAAAATTTTTATTAAGGTTGTGACACGTAAGCAAATTTAAAAAGTGATTATGTCATCCGTATTTTGTTTTAGTAATAGTTATTATAGATATGCATTAAGAATGATGTAAGTATACATTTAAAATGTTGAAAGTAGATATTAAGGATATAACAAGTAAAAATATTAAGTATTATGTAAGTAAGCATTAGAAATACGATAAGTAAACTTTAACCGTTAATGGACTGGACATAAGATACGTCTCTAAAAAAGCCAGTTACTCAAGAGAGTGGTGGAAAATTAAATTCTCCAAGTTCTTCATGAAATTATATAGTACTCCCTCCGTTTCCTAATGTTTTTCCCATTTTGAATATCTATTTTGGAAAAATAAATTTGATTAAGATTTTTCAGACATATATAGAAGACAAAATATTTCCATGTGAGATCTCGTTAGATTCATCTTAATGTATACTTTTTTATTATATACTCCCTTCGAATCATTTTAGATGTCCCATTTCCTTATTTGGCAAAATCATATCAATTGTTCCATTTCCTTTTTTATCTATTTTTTTACCTAAATACCCCCACTTTTCCAATTCTCAATACTCCACTACCACCTTTACAATTAATTTAATCAATTAAAATACTCAACTATCACCTTTTTAACGGACCCCATTCAACCCTTAAAATCCGTGAAATCACAAATGAGCCATCTAAAATGATTCGAATGGAGTATTTTTTATAATTTTTTATGATGCGTATTTAGAGATATTTAGGTTTAAAATTTACTTTGAAAACTGTGCAAAAAAATATGGGAAGAACATTTGAAAACGGAAGGAGTAATGATGATAAGTGGGGCAGAAAAATATCTTATGGAGCAAATTAGATCGCTTCACGTGGCATATTAGCAGCTACAAAACTACGCTTATAAACACCTTCCTGATCAGTGATCACCCTTGTATTCTAACAAATTCTGTACAATTAACACTCCACTAAGTTACTAAATATAGTAAGTAATGGCATCAACAACTTCAATGGTGGTAGCCACTTTGATGCCGAACCCTAAGACTCGGCCGATGATGGGGGCATTGCCAACCAACATCGGCCAAGCCATGTTCGGGCTCAAATCGAGAGCCCGAGGAGGAAAAGCGACTGCCTATAAGGTGACGTTAATTACACCATCGGGCAAGAAAACGTTTGAATGCGACAAGAATAGTTATATATTGGATGCTGCTGAGGAAACTGCAGGCTTGGATTTGCCTTACTCGTGCAGGGCAGGTGCGTGTTCGTCATGTGTGGGTAAAATTGTAAGTGGAAGTGTTGACCAATCTGACCAGAGTTTTTTGGACGATGAGCAGACAGCGCAAGGGTTTGTGCTCACTTGTATAGCATTTCCTACTAGTGATGTTACTATTAAGACTCATGCCGAAAATGAACTTGATTTTTAATTTCAACTTTAATGTTTGAATTATTTTTAGATTTGAGGCTATTTCGAATCATATTTGCTTTTGCTTGTTTGAAATAATAAGATTCAAACTCAAATCGAAGTCGAGTTCAAAATAATTGAATAAAATTATTCTTTGTTTTATTGGTAAATATTTTTTGGTTTGTTTGTTAATTAATTGTATTGGGGAAATGTATTGTGTCAAAATTGTTGTTGAATTATGAGTTTAAGTTGTTAAAGTCAACAACCAACACTTAATTAGGGTAGAAATGTCAAAATGGTGAATGAAACGGAAATTGATAATTATACTCATAATTCAACTTGTTATTTCCGCAAATTTGTAGAATCATACAATCTTACGATTCGATCTCACTAGTTGATTCCGCAAATATGTAAATGACAAGGCTTGAACTCTAGACCATGTGTCTGTAGTTTAAATATATATAAATCTCTCTACATTAATAAAAAAATTATAAATGAATGCGAATAACTTTTAAATAACAATTCATTTATCACACAAAGTAATATATTCTATAATACTCCCTCCGTTTCACTTATATTGTCCACTTTGATGTGGACACGCAAAATAAGAAAGGGGTGGTAGTTGGGTATTTTAAGTGATTCTAATAATTGAAAAGGTGGTAGTGGGGTATTTTAAGTGATTATAATAATTGAAAAGGTAGCAGTGGAGTATTTTAAGTGATTATAATAATTGAAAAGGTGGTAGGTAGGGTATTTTAAATAATGTAAGTTAGGGTAGTTAGGGGGTATTTAGGTAAAAAGTCTTTGCTAAAAATAGAAAATGGACGATTAAAGTGGGATGACCCAAAAGGAAATGTGGACATTAAATGTGGGACGGAGAGAGTATTTTCTATAATGCCATTTTTGGAAACAGTGATTTTATTTGAAAATTTGAAATTGACTTAAATTTTTTTGTTTGACAAATCAAAAATTTTCAAATTCGAATTTAAATCAAACTTCAACTTTTAACGTACCAATAAACTCGATAACATAAATAACCATTGTTAAATGAAACCTATCCAAACCAAAAATGACCCATCATAATCATAACATCTATTAAAATAACTGTGAAAAGCCAAATGTCAAATTTCTAGAGCACTTGCTATATGTAATTTTTCGATTGGAGTATTTAAATTAAATGAATTAAATAGTTGACCAATCTACTTCAATCAAAGATTTGACAATCAATTAATACTCTAATCTATAGATTGAATAAGAGATTTGTTAAGGTTTTATTTTAATACCGCAAGCGCACGGGTGTCGTAGCACAATTACGGATCGGATCACGGGGAGACAGGATTAATACAAGAGTCGATTAGTTAATCACTTAAGAAACAAAGATTTGGTTGGTTGTTACTATAACTACGTGAAAATGCTTAAGAAATATGTTGATAACAAGATAATAAAAGGACTAGGACATAGGAATTCCCCACTAATAGCATGTAATTATTTCGATAAGGATTGCAATTGATTACGTTGAATTGATTTACCGATCTAACTTAATCACTCCTTTTCGGGATGGTAATCAAATTAAATCAAATTAAATAGGTTCTCTCAATCTCAACTTTCGTATTTTGATCGATTAACATCACAAGATAAAGTACTACTCAATCTCAACTTTCGTAATTTTGATTAAGAAGACACATTAACTTGATTTATCATCCAAGACTAATAATATTCTCACCCCTCAACTTTCGTGATTTTGGTTTTAAGAGAAATTAAAAGACTTAAACTTGAATGATCATACATAACAATTTAATCAAATCAATTCAATATCACAATCATCAATCCTCATCTAATAATCACACACATATTAGGGTTCAAATCCAATATCCTAGCATATAAGACTACTCACTAATCATATTCATGAAAACCTTTAAATTAATTAAATAAACATAAACAAGAATATTAAACATAATTAAAAGATTTAAAAGAGAAAAATACCTTAATAATAGAAGACCATGAAGAATAAAACATAAATTAAAGTTCTTAACTTTTTTTTTTTTTTTTGAATTGAAAGTTCTTAACTAAAATCTAAAAGATTAATCTAAGAAATTGCCAAACTTTATTTGCTTAAGAAAATGAGAACTTCCGCCTAACTTTATTTTTTTCTAAAACTTTTACTTCTTTTTCTTTTCTCCTCCCACTTCGAACTTCTGATATATATATATACAAGTATCCATGACTTTTCAATTACTCTGATAACCACCCATTAAAATCAAGCTCAATTAATTTCATAACCGCCCGACTTTTGGTAACTCCACTAAAAGAAACTGAAATGCTATCAAGTTGGAATTGAAAGAGCAGCCCGTATGAAACTGTTAGTGCAGGTATAAATGTAGCCTCGACCAAATTCGCATGAAACTTCGATCGAAATTTTGACGCAGCGGCTTCCAGACGGTGTAGCTTCGATTGAATTTAAGAGTCTCGACCGAAGCTTGGTACAAGCCTCTTCGTATTCATAAAATATCTTCGTGAGCCACAAAATGATGTCGATACATATGATAATATATTCATGAAAATTGGTAGACATGGTCGAAGCCCGAGATGGCTCGAAACTTGCTTGAATCAACTCGAATATTAAAAATAAAGCTCAAAAAGGCAAATAATAGCAAATGAACTCAAAATAGCGAATCTCGAACAGTTTAAACCTCAAAACGCTAACTAAAGCTCTCGATAAACCACAAATGAGACGTAATAAGTGCAAAATACTACACTTATCAAGATTGGAAACATTAAATTAAGGATCATCAAGATGATATTAACAAAGTTAAAATTACAAATTCGGGAATATAATATTAATCATATAATATCTTAATAAATTACTACTGGAGAAGTTTTAAAACAAAATTAAGCAAGAAGTATTTAAATAACATTAAATAATTTATTAAAATTTAGACTGATTTAGCTATAGAAATTATTTCAACTAATCATCATACAATTTAATAAAAAGACTCAAAATCACACGTTCATTCTTTTGGAGCCACGCTAGATTAAAGAATTTTATTTGTTGCTATTGGCTTAAGTGACTAATAAAATTAATTAATCAACCAGTTATTTATTTTATTCATCTACAAACTATTTCAATTTATAACACATATAAAAATTTCATATTACCCTATTTTAACAATTATTATTTATTATTTTATCTTTATATAGTATATTTAATTATAAATTATTACTCCAGGTTTTTTAAAAAAATATTTATATACATCTTCGTACTAAGAATTTCGTGCACTGCACGGGTTTTATACTAGTTAAGGCATATACAACTTAAAACTAACGAATTTGAAATTCAACCGAATCAAAAGACACGCATTTGAAATCCGGCCACCTGATCGATGATTCATATGATTTCTAAAATTTATTGAAAAAAGTGGTAGAAATAAGAAAAAATTATTTCTCAAAAGCCGACATTTTGGTCATCTGCAAATAAATAGTCAACGTTTCATTTATTCAATAAAAAAACAACCTTTAACTCATTTTTGCAAATAAAGGGATAGCAGGTAAGTTTTCACTGTTAAGGAGCCAGCTCAACCAAAAGCTTAAGCTGATGGTTGAGGCCCTAGAATATGTTATATGCTCTAACACACCCCTTCACACGAGAGCCCTTTGGGCCAGAAGTGTGGGTGCAACACAGACTCTCTCATACCTGGTGCTAAATATTCCACTTAAATGAGGGGTGGTTGAGATTCGAACCCGTGATCTCTTATCACGTTGGCTTCTGATACCTTGTCAAGGAACCATCTTTACCAAAAGCTTAAGCTGATGGTTGAGGCCCTAGAATATGTTATATGCTCTAACATTCACCTCTAAATTTATTGAATAAATGAAACGTTAACTCTTTATTTGCAAAAATGAGATAACAATTGTCTTTTTATTAAATAAATAAAATGTTGACTCTTTATTTACCGACGGTCAAAAAGTTTGCCGTTTATAAACAATTTTTCCCAGAAATAATTATACCAAATCCAAAATGAAAAGACACTAGTGCACTTTCTTCGATGATAAATAATTCATAAAAGGGAGCTCAACTTCACGGGTGCTTAGTTTTTTGAATCATCACTTGCCTTAGTGTTGGAGAAGTGGATTTTTGGGGCCAAGTGTTTTTGTTGCCTTGCTTCTTAGTTTTTATGTATTTGATCATTTGATGTAAACCTATGAATATAGTGTTTTATCTATATATATTTGTCATATTTGCTGGTCATTGGATTTCAACCCATTGATTAGGTCATTGTGGGTCAGGTCGATCTCAAATCGAGTCTTTTATGGTTAAATTGAGTTTAGGCTAGCCCAACAATTGAAAAAGATTTTTCTCGTTTATTATCATTTTTGAATAATTCATTCTTTTTTCTATAGAAAATATTTATACATAAAAATAATATATATACAATAGAAATATTAACTCAAAATAAAAATTTGAGTTAGAATGTATTAGTCAATTACAACAATAAATAATAGCGTGAAATTAAACACAAAAGTTTGTATGCAATGTTTGCATGCATGCAACCATCTATAAATGGGTCAAATAGTCTACGGTTTAATTTTTTTCAAATTTTTATAATACTACAATTTTTATGCAAAATTTAAGATTTACAAGATCAAATTTAAGATCTAAAAGGCCAAATCTAAGACTTAAAAAAATCAATTTTAAGACTTTAAATCGATTTGGTTTTAATTCTTAAATTTGGTATTATATTTTTTTTTAAAAAAAATTTACATAATCATGCAATGTATCTATAAAGCCATGTATACGTTTTGAAATTGAAATTTAATATTTGGAATAGGAAATTTATGTCTTTGAGAAGGCTTTTTATGTTCTAATGTTACGTGTCACTTTTGTCGAGTACATTTCGGTCGTCAGATTAATATGTCGGTTTGATCCGAGCCAGATAGATTAAAAATAAATCAATTTCCTACAAGACGGACCCTATTTGATATTTTCTCGATTTAAATACAAATAGAACATAGAACATAGTTCAATTCGAGCAAGTCTATTTAGTCAGTCTGATTTGAACACCTTTACGAACACAGAGCAGTTAATGTCAGATTAATCAGGAGCCTATAGGCTATGAGTAAGACATAATAAGTATCTACATTCTATATTAAGTACAGTCTTCATCATAAGACTACTCTTGACTTATGATGATTGAGGAAAAGAGAATATTGAGGTCAGCTACCTATGCAAATGGAAATTTAAAAGCTCACTTTAATGAATCTCTTCCTTTCCTTAAGTCTCTTCAGGTATACTTTCATATTCTTTTTCTTTTGATTTGACTACTACTATATTCTATTACCCCTATTATTTCTTGCATAACATATTCTGGGGCCTTAACCATCAGCTTAAGCTTTTGGTTGAATTAGTTTCTTAATATGGTATTAGCGCCAACGTGACAAGAGGTCACAGTTTCGAATCTTAATCAAAGCTTAAACTGATGGTTGACCAAATCTAGGAAGCTAGTATAGAATATATTGAACAGTTCCCTAATATTTACAACTTGATATTGATAAGGTTTTACTTGAAATGCCCATCTATTACCCAAATATGTGTTGTTCTATATCAGAAAAAAAAAATTATACCACTTTATAACTTGTAGAGTATATTTTACTATTACCAATTGGCTTAAATTTTTGGTTGAATTGATTAATTGACATAGTATTAGAAGACAACATGACAAGAAGTCACGATTTCGTATTTCAACCACCCCTCATTCAAAGTGGAATATTTAGCGCCAGGTATGAGAAGGGTCTATGCTGCATCCACTCTTCTAATGCAATGGACTCTCGTGAAAGGGGAGTGTTAGAGTATATAACATATCCTATAGTCTAAACCATCAGATTAAGCTTTTGGTTGAACTGATTTCTTGACAGAATAAGTATATAAGGATTTGAGTGTAATGTAGTTTATGTCTAGTTACTAGTTATATTTTCGGCCTAATTTAACAAACATTGTAGGAGCTAAAGGATTTCAGGGCTCAAATTGAAGAAGCTGCAGATTACTGTGAAAAATCGTACCTAAATTCAGAGGATAAAGCACTGTAAGTTGTTTTTTCTCGGTGAATCAGAAGATAACCTTGTTTTTCCATCCGCCCACACTACAACGTAATTTGCTTTTAGTGAGATATATTTACATTTAATTTAAATGTCGCTATTTCAAAATATATAGGATGTAGTGACATTTATTAGACCCTTTAGCAACATATAAAAAGTCACGCTAAAGCTTTTAGCGACATAGGATCTAGTGACATTTCTCACAAATGCCACTATAGACTCTAATGACAATACATATGCCACTAAAGACCAAATTAAGTACCGCTAAATCACTTTATGGTAAAACTTAAAATAAAAACTAATAATTATTATACAAAAATTATGAATTAGTGGTATTTTTTTAATGCCATTAAATCCAATGTCGCAAAAAGCTAAATTTATTGTAGTGCAAGTATGTGTTAATATTGTGGATAATGCAGTGTATTGCACAGCACAAAAGAGTATTTATGCAGATCAGTGGTTACAATTGTTGATCACCTTGGAAGTGTTTCTGCTAGTCTTGATTGCTGCCTTCAGACGACTAGCCGAGCTCATGAACTCGAGACTCGAATCAACTGCCTAAAACAAGTTAGTAATGCATAAGCTATTTGGGTCTAATGGGAAGTATATGGACAGGTTTTGTAGTTCATATTGTTTGCTTCACGCTCATTTTAACGTTTTATTACCTCAATGTTATTCAACGAGTTCATATAAGTTGTTTCCGACTTCCCATATCATCTGCGAGCTATTTTTCTATAGTTCATGATAACCGGAAACCAACAACAATGTAAATCTTTGGCTCTATCGAGAATTGCAAAATTACTAGCTGCATAACAAACGGAAAACTGAAAAAATGAAAGGGTAACGTAGTTGATGGAATCGGTTTTTACATACATATAAATTGTTTAATACTTGCTGTTGGAACAGAAACTCGATTCATTTGATCAGTACAATTACAACTTCACCTTGACTAAAATTCGATGGAGAACAGATTTACCAAGACATCATGCTCGATATGTCTTACCGCAATGTAAGTTATTTGTGCACATTCGCGCATCTCCTGCTAAGAACATTTGACAGAGTTTGATTATGTTCTTGAAGAAGTTGAAACTAATATTATGATTTTACATGTAAACAGCTAATCCCAGTAAAGAATCGAGCTCACCTTCGAGGTATTTTGTTTGGAATTTTTATTTTAGAATTGTACTTTCTCCTGTGCTGAGATCTAGTGTTTATTCAGGGAACTTAATCACCCAAATGATCTGATAAAAGATGGTGGGAATGAGCTCAAGATTCTTGAAGATGTGCCACTTTTTTTGCACACGAGCTCGAACGAGATATGCCTAGGTACAAGTCCAAGATCACCCCTTGTAATTGATGCCAAAGATATAACAGGTAACATATGTTCTGTTTCATATCAAAATCCCAATTTCCAAGTCTATGGTACAAGGAACCAACTCCACGAAAAGCTTTAGTTAATAGTTGAAGTTCCAGGATGCACGTCGCCTCACACATGGGGTCTTTGAGGGTGTGCAAGGTGATCTACTTCGTAGAACTCTCTTTCCCCATATATGAAAAATTTAATCAAAAAAATGTGATAAAATAAAAATATTGACTATAAATAAGACGCTAAGAGTTTTGTACAAGGTACCAAATTTTACAAGACAGCTCTGGTTCGGCCCTCATATGAGAGCTCTTTGGGCTAGATATATGGATGCAGCACAGACCCTGCTTAAACCTAGCACAAAATATTCCATTTGAATTTGAGGAGTAGTAGGATTTGAGTCCGTGACTTATTTGTCACGTTGGCTACTGATACCATGTCAAGAAACCAACTCAACCAAAAGCTTAAGTTGATGGTTAAGGTCTCGGTATTTGTTATATACTAACATGTGAATCTAACCATAGTATGAATCAAATGTTTATCAGAAATGCCTGTACATGATGGATTCTCTGCTACACCAAAGTTAATAAGAAATCCTTCTTTCCAATTTCAGGTGAATATTACTAAGACCTAAGTTTATTACAAATATTTGTTGTTTTTCCATAAACACTAATTATGCTAATGGGTTGAAATTGCAATGCAGGATATAAGAAGACCTGGTGGGATCAGAAGATTACTGCAGTGGAAATCTGCAAATGACGAAGAAATCTTATCCATACTTCGAAGAAGTAAAAAGCAGCCATCGAGATTGCTAAAGCTCAAGCAGAAACTTCATCTCGATTTTTCATTATAGAATTTTCGGTCTTTCTATGACATTTGGTACAACTGTTTACATCATTTATGTGTTTACAAAATAGAGGAAAAAACTTAATTAAGTCCCATACAGAATAGAATCTTGTGGTAAAAATTTATCAGAATCTGGTACAAGGTCGGAATGGACTCGCTCAGTCGAGTGGATAGCAACATTAACACTATGTTTTAATTTGACATAATTTCGACTTTTGCACATAACACTATCTCAAGCTATAGGGTGAATAGTTTGCTCACCTCATAGCTCATGTTCTAGTTTGCACTTTTGAGAGTGGAGATGCGAGTGTCATGAATTATGGAGGATTGAATTTTAGCTCACTTGATGAAGTGATCAAAGTGGATGATTTAGTGTGCCTTGATGAAGGCAAGGGAGTGCAAAAGGAGCCTTGAACGAGGCAAAGAGAAAGGAGGCCAATGCTCGTCCAAGGCAGCAAATGGCTCGATGATCAGAGGATGCTGAACCTCCCGAGCGGCCAGCAGCACACGAGATGTTGTGGGCTATACAAAGGCTCAAATAGGCTTTGGGAATCAATAAAGAGACTAATACAAGAGAGGCAATTAGGTATCGTGCATTAGAGTTCCTTCTCCTTTGTATTAGATTTTCTTTGAGAGTGTTTTCAAAGCTTGTGAGAGTTGTCATTGATATATTGCAGAGTATATCAATGAAAGTAATCTTTGTTTGAGGGGAGCTATGCTCAGATACCTCATAAATCGTGCGTTTGTAGTCAATTTTAAAACACTTCGCCAAACATCAAAGCCTATTCACAACAGTTCTCTCATACCGGACTTTGTTTTGGTCACATACATAATAGACTAGTTCAAAATTATACAACACTTAGGGCTCAATAAAGTATGCCCTCTGATAGTTAGGGATATGATATTGATATACACTAGCTACAAGTCAGGAAGCCAGAAAACAACCCCAAAAAGCACCCACCTTTGTAAAACTAGTTGAAGTGCTGAAACTTCCCTGTCCTATCCTAGGAAGGAAGAACCCCTAAAGGACTACCTCATCATAAACCTCATATCTATACACATCATTCCTTTTCTATATGCTTTAAATTAGCTCCATTTCTCTTTGTTAATGTCTTGCTGTTGGACTTCTTAGGCCGCCCCAATTCTCAAGCTTCTCGAGATATGACATTCGTTTGTTTTCGGGTGGAGTCTTTGCCATGATCTTTTGATCACTAAGTTCATCAAAATCACTCGAGTTCATGATTGCATCTTCACCTCCTTGGTCGATATTCCAACTCATTAAATCCAATAATGTCATGGATGTTGGTGTGCCTGGAGAAAGCTCGTCTTCCTCGTCATTCCCTGTTGATGCTGATTCTGATGCTGCTGTTTTTGCAGCTAAATTATCCGCGTAGATAACATCATCTATCCTATTCAAAATGGCTGCAGCTAAACTTTCTAGTACCCTTGAGTAACTTTCCAATACTGCATGTCCCACATCCTAGAAAATCAAAAAAGCAATTCATTTAGTCATAAACAATACAACATACAGAGTATGCTGAATTCACACTTCTAGCTAAAATGACCCTTATTGGCCGGTCAAATAGATCATGTTGAATCGAGTTTAGGTCACATGTAAGGAGGTTAGAAACCCCTTGACCCAAAACTAACCTAACCTGTTTGGTTAATTATGTCGAACATCAGAACCCTAACGGCCTAACCCGACCTGCAACATATCAGATCGATCTGATTTCGACTCACTTATCCTTATAGGTTTTTCTTTTCTTTTTAAAGTTTTAAACATTGATTACATCTAATTCTTTAGGCCTTAATGTTAAATTTTTCGTTATTTAGTTGTTTATGTTGTGTTTTTTATGAAAAATTAAATGAAATAAGTTTAGGTTACACTAATTGATTTAACTCAAAATTAATTCGTTTGATTAAACCTAAACCATATAATAAACCGATCAGATCAGGTGGACCCATTGAATTAATTGGTCAAAAATCTTAACACAAACCCACTTATTTCGGGTTAGGTTCAGGTCAGGTTAGCAGTTTCGGTCAGAATCTAGAATTTAGATAAATACTTATATTAGCATAATGAAAACATTCTAGGTATATTACCTTATTGAATTGGATTTTGGATATGTCAAGTGAGGATTGAGGAAGCCCAGGAAAAAGATGTTTAAGTATGAGTAGCATAGTTTCAGCCCTGTCCTCAAAGAGCTCTCTTTTCTCCATGCTTATGGATGAACTCCACGACGATTTCCCATCTTTCTGAACCATCTTCCTCTTCCATATCACTATTGAGGCCTCAATCCTGTTCTTCAAATCAAGTACTTTGTGCTCTGATGTCAAATCCATTGATGATAATAAACCATCCGGATCAAAGAATTCATCTGTAATGCTTTTGTAGATTATGTCACCAAGGCTTGCTCGTCCGTTCTGTTCGTGTGCCATCCAAGAAGGTTCTAGATATTAGTTCTTACCGTTCATTTTTGGGCCTTAGAGCAAAACAATAAAAACGGCATCTAAAGACTACAAGTTTTTTAGGCCCTAAAAAATTCAGTGCCCTGGGCAGTAGCCCGCTTTGCCCTTGCTGATCGATGGACATGTCTATATATCTCCTTTTATGAGTTAAGAGTTTGTGAAAAGAAGAATACCTTGGGGAGGGACTCAATGTAACTTTCTGGGATTTCCATTTCTGAGAGCACTTGGGCATTGATAGCCATGGCTGCTTTCAGAACCTGGTTCACAGCATCTTTTTGTTGTTGTATCCATTTCTTTGTAGAATCTGATAGGCCACCAGGTGGAATCTTGACTGTTGGTATCCACCACTTATCTTCGTCTCGACTGGCGGATTTGTCAGCCTCACTTAAGTCCTTGGAATCCACATATGCAAACTCTGTTTGCCCTTGAAAGTTATCTAAGCAGTCCTGTTTTATCAGTACAACAATAAGTATGTTCATCAATTAGGAATAAGTAAACCAATAACTTCAAGGTATATGACGCTGATTGAGTATATAACATATCCTGAGATCGCAACCATCAGCTTAAGCTTTTGGTTGTGGTCCCACAATATGTCATATACTCTAACTACAAGCCTGAAAACCCGCTATAATATGGAGTTTGATAGAGTATATAAAAATATATTCTGCTTCAACCATGAGCTTAAACCTATTACTTGTGTTATTACTTCGTCATGATATGACATCGTGTCAAAGAAATAACTCGACCAAAAGCCTGAATTGGTGGTTGGAGTGTCATATCATGATACGTTATATAACCCAAGACGCTCGTGCTCCCAATAGAGCAAAGCTTAGTGAAAAGAGTACAAAACACTAGAAAGTAGGTACTTACAAGAAGCATAGCATCGAGTTTTCGTAATGCTGGGATGTTAACAAGAAGATCGCATCGTTGTTTCGTTACCATAATCTGTATAAAACACATGGTAGGATCAAAGATCAAAAATTTAGAGTGGATAAGAGAGAATAGGGTGAATGTTAGTTATATACTTCCTCTGTTCCATAAACCATAATACTTGCTACTGATTGTGACATGTTGTGTGAGGAAATGTGACAATCAGTAGCAAGTATTATGGAACGGAGGAAGTAAGTATTACCTCCATAAAGGAACCGTCGGAGGCTTGTTGTTGGGAAGGCACAAGTTCAACAATATGATCAGTGACTGATAAGAGCCATTCAACTTCTTTTCTCCACCTTGCTTTCTTATCTGCAGGCATTGGCTCTAATTTCTTTGTTTCTCCAAACACAGATGCTGCACATTTTTCATTCCATGTAAGTTTTAGTGTGAAATATGACATAATCATGTAAGCATAAAAGTTAAATACTTGCCTTTTCATTTACACATTTTACCTATATCTCCGTAAAATATCACTTTACGCACTTTTCGTACGTTTTTCACTCATTGCGAATTAGAAAAGCTTTTAGATTGACAATGAATGAAATGTGTAGATGAAATTAAAGAAGACTTACAATTTCTATGAATGTGATTAGAGAAAGTAGCAGATAATTGTCATTAAAGTCACAGCTCAAAATGAGTATAACAGACGAAAATAGCAAATAATGCTAAATGGGTCTGACGGATGATGTAATTAGTTTTTTTGTTATATATTTATTGCATTTTAAGTTACACATTGGATTTATGTGGTATAAGTTTTTGATCAGCTATATACTCCTTCAATCCAATGCACTTGCCATTTTATCAATTTTTGTTTTTAAATTATTTGATTGTGGTTAGTAGTAAATAAATAAAGATAAAAAAAATTGTAATGACAAAATATAATGAATCAAATGAAAAGAAACATTGACTTTATGCACCAGACTTAGAAAAGATGTGGGATAGTCATTGCCCAAATGTCAATACAAAAGTGGAGCAAATTTATAAAACAAATAAAATACTATTTCAATCATATTAGAATTAATATAATTATATGGAGTTTGTCGTGAAAAATATAATTATAAAAATAGCCACAACTTGAATCATATTAGAATTAATATATATTATGTTTTAATCATCTTCAAAATATCCAATACACTAAATAATACTCCCTCCTATTCAGCACAATTGTCCCATTTGACTTTTCACACATGCCGAGGCAACATTTTAACCCTTAATATCTCCAATTATTGTTAATTAAAAATTATAAAAATTTGATATTAATAATCGTTGTATTGAGACGAATCAAACAAGATCCCACATGACTATGTTTTAACTTATAGATTAAGAGTAAAATACAAATTAAGAGTCATGAATGAATAGTGTCAAAAGTCAAATGGGACAATTGTGCTGAATAGGAGGGAGTACTCATTTAATAAATAAAATAAAGTAAATTATAAATAATTGAAAAAATGAAATGATATATACATTTTCCTATTATGTTAAATGATGTGAGTAATAAAGTCAAAGATAACAAAAAATAGTACTCCCTCCTATTCACCAAGATTGTCCCATTTGACTTTTCACACATGCCGAGGCAACATTTTAACCCTTAATATCTCCAATTATTGTTAATTAAAAATTATAAAAATTTGATATTAATAATCGTTGTATTGAGACGAATCAAACAAGATCCCACATGACTATGTTTTAACATATAGATTAAGAGTAAAATACAAATTAAGAGTGATGAATGAATAGTGCCAAAAGTCAAATGGGACAATCTTGGTGAATAGGAGGTAGTATAAATATAATGACATTATCATTGAGTGTGGGAGGGAAAATTTCTATTGAAATTGTGACACGTAAATAATTTTAATTAGTAATGAACAGTGGTTTGTTGTAGTAATAGTTATAGATTGATATAGGTTTGGAATGTAAAATCAACCTTTTTTTTTTTTTTGAAAATAATGTAAAATCAACCTTTAGTTAAATATGTCAATTTAAAGGGGTCACTAGTTATAATTTTTAACTATTTCACATATTGTTTTTATATTGAAAATAATGAAGGCTAATCCTATCATTTTTGGAGTATTAATTGAACATGTTGGTTAAATCAATTTCGCCATCAATTCTTCTTAAAAATTACATTTTCATTTTCATAAACTTCATAAACTGATATTAAAAATTTCATTCATTCGACATGTTTCTATACTAGTATAATTCTAATAGCTACTTTTGTGAAAGACCGTCTCGTAGTGGAATGATTTCAAAACAAAAGACCGTCTCGTAGTGGGACAATTTCAAAACAAAAAGTACTTTATAGTAATACTACGTATTATTAAGTTATACAACCCATGTATAAAGCTCATCTCACACTGATAAAAAAGCATTCAAAAATATCTTATTTTAAAAAAAATTCCAAAAAAAAGCTTTCAAAAGTTTAATCTCCTAAATAAACGTCTTCAAGCAAAGAAGAAAGTTGGTTATTTATTCGTTATTGCTAACAGCGAACAAATAATCTAGTCAAAAAGTCAACTTTAATTTGCTATTACTAACAATGAACAACAACAAACAAAAGGAAGAAAATGTATAATTTTCAAAGGGACAAAAACATCAATAAAAATGAGTAAGCGAACAAAGTCGTGGCAATTTTTATTCTCTTATTAAGAGCGAACAAATACTAACCTTAGATTCAAACACAAAAGCAATTATTTTGAATATTAAAATTTTCCAAGCATATTTCGAAAATTTTTTTAAAAAATTATTTTTGGTTTTTTTATTTTTCCACACCATAGAACAAAAACAAGGCCGCATCGCATCGCATCGGCCGCGTTGTAAAGGTTTTCAAAACAAATGAACCAATATTTTCCGCGCTGTCAAGATGTAAAAAAACCGCATTTTTGGCCGCATTAAGGGGATATCTTATAGTTTCGACCGAGATTTAGACGTTATGATAACCGCATCACTCCCGTTACCGCATTAGCGTTCCGTTACCACAATCGCAACCGTTACCGGATTTTTACACTATGTTCCACACTAATACCGTTTCATACAAGAAATTTTTGTATTTCTACAGGAAAAGACACATGTTTAATATGAAATCACATTACAACAGAATTACTTTATAAATTTCTAATATCTAAACATAATTTCCATGGAGGAATTTAAAAAGAAAAAAGAAATGAACCTGCAAGATTAGTAATGGCATTCGACAATGCCAAAGCAGAGGAAACACCTTTACCACCACCAGACATATCTTCACCCAGCAACAATTTCGTAAACCTTTCCTTCATCAATTCAATTTCTGACAAATACCCACATTTTATTTCTCATTATTATCCAAACCCAAAAAACAAATTTCAAATTTCATTCAGAAAACAGAGCATACATGAATTTTACCTGTCACCGGTTTCCGACCACGATTATTAACAACCATTTCTTTCCGATGAACCGAACCGGGTTTATTTGGGGAAGATGAAATAGGAGAACTAACTAATTGAGCTTCCATGGAAGTTGAAGTTTTTGATTCACTTGATTGTCTTTCAAACATTTTTCTAAATTTAAAAGATGATGTTTTGCTTCTATCAAAAGCTCTTACCATTGTAAGAGAATTCCTTATAAATGTTTTTCCCCTTCTTAATTTGATCAAAGAAGGGATAAAAACATGATTTTGATTTAATTTTTGTTAATTTTTGATAGTTTTAATGGATTTATAATCCCCTTTTGGAGGATTAATTCAAGCTTTTTTTCAAATTAAAGGTAAAAGGGAATGAAAAAAGAGGGAATTTAGTTTTGGGGGTGTAATTTGAAGATATTAGAACATATAATGAGGTAAAATTTTTAAAGGGAATGGAATTTTAAAAGGGATTTTTCTTTTTTTTTTTTAAAAAAAAGAATTATTTTTTAAGAGGATGTGGGGTGCATGATTTGGGGTTGTTGAATGAGAATAACCCCAAAAAATTAGAAGAAAAAAGATTAAGAGGAAACATAAATTTAATTAAGGTTTATTTTAAGTAAAATCTAGGAATAGTTGGTGGGATTATGAGCTAAATCTACCAATTTAGAGGCAAAATTCCCGGTTTACAATAAGTTACAGCTAATTATCTAATTGTTTACTTGCAAATTCTTCAGCCGACTTCTAATTATTTGTTCTAATTTTGAGTTAAAAACATGTTAATTTAGCACCGCCTACTATATATTATAAAATTCAAATGAGAGATGACTTTGGTAGAAAATTTAAAAAAACAAAAATGTTATTTTAGAGAATTAGGTATAGTATAAGTTAATGTTAATGTAAATAATTGTAATACCCCAGATTTAGCTTGAAAAGGGATTGATAGACTACTCATATCAACAAGGTGCATTTTCTTTTCTAGGGAGCCCATTTGCTAGGAACTCCACAGTTAGGCGTGCTTGGTGGAGAGCAATCTTAGGAAAGGTGACCTCCTAGGAAGTTTATCTATGTGCGCACGAGTGAGGCCAAAGTGCGCTAGAAAGACTTGTGTTGGTCTGTGGGGCTAGTCTACATTCTCCATGAGTAGTCACCAATGGTCCGTTGGGCCGGGGTGTTACAATAATACTTTTTTGATATGATTTTGAGTTTGATTCTTATTAGTGGTTTTTACATAAATTACTTCACATTTGAAGAAAATCTTACATTACTAAATTAATGGATTATAGACAAACATATTAATACAAAGTGGCAAAACATTTTTTACAACCAATTCCCACCCGATCGGGCCCGACCATTTACACAAGGCCCAATAATGACCCGACCTGTTAATGACCTGACCCGCTAATGACCCGTTAAAATGCGATCTAACCCTAACCCGCCCCGTCGAACACCTCTGCTCACAGGTCACCTGTGGGCATGTGTCACACGAGTAAGTCCACATAATGATTATGTGACGAATTGTCACGGCTTAACAGTTGTTAGAGTATATAACATATTATGGGGCCTCAACCATAAGCTTAAGCTTTTGGTTGAGTTGGTTCCTTAACATGGTATCAGAGCCAACGTGACAAGAGGTCACGGGTTCGAATCTCAACCACCCCTCATTTAAGTGGAATATTTAGCACCAGGTATGAGGAGAGCCTGTGTTGCATCCACACTTCTAACCCAAGGGGCTCTCATGTGAGGGGGCGTGTTAGAGTATATACATATTCTGGGGCCTCAACCATCAGCTTAAGCTTTTGGTTGAGTTGGTCCTTAACAACAGTCTCGTATCTCTTTTTTTCTTTAGCCTATTCTATATACTTGCAACTGAGTGTGACACGTTCCGGGAGAACATATCATTATCACTAGAAGAATGTTGAATTGTATACAAGTTGTAAACTGTAATGGTTTAATCTAGGTACAATGTTTTCAATTTTCATAGTTTGGTCAATGGTGAATGTTCTAATCAAGTGTCATTCTATTGGTATTTAGTAATGCTATGCATGTTACAAGCAATAAAAAATAAACAAGAACCATTGGCCATTATTAATAAAATCTAAGTATGTCGTTTTCCTTGTTAGTCTTACTTGAAACCTTGATGTATGGAATATTACAAGTATTAAAAACATTTTGCTTGGCCGGGGTTTTTGGACCAACTCTTCTTTGGAGTTAACAAATTCACCCACTTTTAATCCTTTTTTAAATTTGTTTACTTTTGCACTTAGAGTTTAGACTTTCATTTGAGGACGATTTGACGTCACTATACAGTTTAAAAATTAAACTGAACTAATCTAGACAAAATCAAAAACATTTACTTTAATTAAAAGTCGAATTCAAAATTTAAAAGTTGAATGATCACATGTAATTCATTTATTTCGAGTTTTTTGTTAGATGGGGAATTTATGAAATTTTGTATTATAAATAATATACTCCCTCCTATTCACACAAAAGGGGACATTTCTATTTTGGGCCAATTCACAGAAAATGTCTCATTTCTATTTTACTCTCACCTTTACAATTAATTTAATCAATTAAAATATCCAACTACCCCCACTTTTACTACTCCCAATGCCCAACTACTATCTTTACAATTAATTTAATCAATTAAAATATCACACCATTCCACTCTTAGAGCATGAACATCCAAGAGGATGAACACTCCTTTTAAGTCCTTTTAATCATCCTCTTGGATGTGTAGAGGAAGAAGGAGTCCTCTTGGGCAAGAGGAAACCATGTAATCCTCTTCATGAAGAGGAAGTAAAATTATGGAAGAGGATTGAAAGTGGGCCAAAATTCACGTGGGAAGGGAGAAAAAAGAGGGAAAAAAAAAAGGAAAAATGCTTTTGGAAAATTATGATTGCTCCACTTGGCACATTTTGATAGGTTTGAATTTAAATTTGATTATTTATAACGGTATTATTTAAAACGGTCATAAAAAAAAACGATAAAGAAAAATTTCAAATTAATTTCACCAACAGCTCTATTTTTTTTCTCTATAAATAGAACCTAAATTTGGCTATATTTCTCACACTTTAAATTTTTGGTCTTTTCTCTCTCTTCTTTACTACCCATCTAAACTCATTTACTTGTTCATAAATTCATTCACATTATCATATTCCTAATTATGGATCCAAATAATCCAAATTATGGAAGAAATTTCAACTTTCCATACTACCCAAACACTCAAAATAGCTCCAATACACCTCCTTTTGATCCCAATATCATCAATAATCCTCAATTTCAAGCTGCTTTACAATGGTTTGGTTCTCAACCTAGACCAATGAATCCAACTTATCAAAACTATATACCTTTTCAACAATCTTCTGAAAATAATCCATCGTTTCCCGTTTCCGAACATTTTACTCAACAAATGGAGAATTCACCGGGTGGTGAAGGTTCTCTCAATGCTAATTCGACTTCGGAATTAAGGGCGACAAGACATCTTGATGATATAGAGGAGGTTGATGTCGAAGCGATTCCACGAGAACTCTTTATCGCAGCTAAAGAGAAAACCAGACAAAAGGCGGCTTGGAGCGTTGCTGAGGATAATGCAATTGTTTCGGGCTACATCAATGCCGGAGGAGATGTAGTACGAAACACAAACACAAGAAAGGTCGGCTTATGGATGGAAATCTTTAAACATTATGAGATTGTGCGAGCTGAGAATCCTAGGGAAATTCGTGAACGGACCTCAAAGTCTATGCAACAACGTTGGGATCATATCAACAGTAAAGTTTCAAAATGGGTGGAGGTTTACAGTTATGAATTACGCCACAAAAAAAGTGGAGAATCAGATGCAGATGTGGAGAAACGTGCCTTTGAAGTTTACCAAAAATCGAACAACGGTAAACCATTTCAATTAATGCATTGTTTCAATATTATGAGAAACTTTGATAAATGGAGCCCTGAGAAACTGAGGGGTCACGTCCAAGAAAGAAGAGAACTTATATTTCTAGAGATCGAGAATCAGCAAACGATCGTTTGATAGCTGATTACTTCAGTAACCAACCAATATACGACAAACGTCAATTTCGTCGTAGGTTCCGCATACGAAAACATGTATTCATTCGCATTGTGGATACCCTCAGTTTACATTATCGTTTTTTCCAACAACATTCGGATGCATGTATGCGGCAAGGCACTACCGCTCTTCAGAAATGCACTGCAGCCATAAGGATGTTAGCATATGGATGCGCAGCTGATCAAATTGATGAGTATCTAAAACTTGGTGCTACAACATCAAAGGAGTGTCTTACACACTTTGTTGATGGTATAATTGCGCAATTTTCGGCAAAATATCTTCGAAAGCCAAATAATGAAGATCTCCAACGTCTTCTTAGAGAAGGGGAAGATAGAGGATTTTCGGGTATGATAGGGAGCATCGATTGCATGCATTGGGAATGGAAAAATTGTCCCGCTGGATGGAAAGGAATGTATCAAGGAAGATCTAGAACAGCGACTGTAATCTTAGAAGCCGTTGCTTCTAGAGATTTATGGATTTGGCATGCATTTTTTGGAACACCAGGATCTTGCAACGACATAAATGTACTCCAGCGTTCGCCGGTTTTTGACGACCTTCTCAACGGTCGAGCTCCACAAGTCCAATTCGACGTGAATGGAAATACCTACAACAAAGGGTACTATCTCACAGATGGAATTTATCCGAAATGGGCAACCTTTATTGACGCCATAACCGCTCCTCAAACCCATAAACAAAGGTTGTTCACTCAACGTCAAGAAAGTGCACGAAAAGATGTTGAACGTGCTTTTGGAGTACTACAAGCTCGATTTGCAATAATTCGACAACCTGCTTTAGCGTGGAGTGTGCCAATGCTATGGAAAATTATGATGACATGTATCATTATTCACAATATGATTGTAGAAGACGAGCGTGATACTTATGTTAATTATAAAGATCCGCAAGAGTTCACCCAAGAACAACCTGAAAATGTAGCAGGATCATCAAGCCCAAATGGTATAAAATTTTATGTTACACCCGGACGATATGATGATCGTTATTTTACGACACTCTTAGCTACAAGAGAAGAGATTCGTGATAGACATATACATATGTCTTTGAAGAATGATTTGGTAGAGCATATGTGGGAAAAATTTGGAAGCTCCTACACAGAATAATTCGTAGTAGTAATTTTTTTAAATTCTATATTTTCTGAACATTTAATTAATGTATGTGCTTTATTTTTTTAAGTTATAAAATATTAAATTATGAATATTTTTTTTGTACGTTGCAAGACTAATAAACGCTAATTAATTAATTATACAAAAATTGAGTAATTAATATTTATCATTTACACCAATTACAATTATTAAATTTGGATAGGAAAAAGAATGTGTAGTGGGGTATATATGAGTAGGAGAGAGAAAATGAAAAGAGGATGAAAAAGTAAACTCTTGGATGTTGGATAAATTAGAGGAATAGAATGAGGAAGAGGATGTAATTTGTGAAAAATGATGTGGAGGAAAGAGAAAATGATGTGCTAAATTGGAGAAAAAAAGATAGAAATGTGAAGAGGATATATATATCCTCTTCATTGTTCATGGTCTTAAAAGTTCTGCCCAACCCAAATATCCCCTTTTGTATGAATCAGAGGGAGTAGTAAATAAGAACATTACAAATTACAAGATTATATTTGTGGGTTGCATTGAGTATAGGCTAGAGAAATTAAATGATTGCTTGATTTTTAATATGGATATTAACTTTGAAGATGATTTTGTGACACGTAAGTCACTCGGAAAGTTGATACAAGATTGTAGCCGTATGAAAAGTTTCCTTTTATCTATTCCTTTTTATTTTCTTTCGTAATAATTCGAGTTCCTCCGATCTTGGCTCCATTCAGCATGGGGATCAGAATTTATAGATTCTTACAACACAATGACGAAAACCTTTGATTAACTCAATATGGATGGGTAATGTGTGTTAAAATTTGTTGATAGGGTAACTTTTATCTTTACAGACACATTTAAACACATCTCACTTTCTCTCTCTAAAACTTCAGTATTTGATGTCGTCTAAAGTCGCAATTAGCGACGGTCAAAGTAATTAACCTTTGCAGACTTCATTGATTTATTATATATATATTAGATAATTAAAGCATTTATTTATTGATTTGTTTTAGTAATTTAGGGCGGATATAAAAGAATTATAGTTAATCATATGAGATATAATCCTAATGTTGTATTAAGCAGAGTTATATCACTAAGAACAAATAGGTTCAATACTACCAGATTTAGGGTATGTTTGGCCTAGCTTTTGGAAATCAACTTCTGTTTCCTAAAAGTAATTTTCTAGAAACTGTTTCTAGAGAAACACTTTTTAGAAACAGATGTGTTTGGCCTCATATTTTAAAAAAGAGTTTTTGGAAAACAAATACATTTGTGTGTTTGGCTTTTTTTTCTTATGTTTATTTAATGTTAGTGTTGTTATATGATGGAAAAACATATAACAAATATTAAAAAATAGTCGAGTCACAAAGCATCAATTTTAAGAGAAATACCCAAAAACATATAGCATACACGAAAAAATAATCATTATAATGTTAGAAAAAAACATTCAAATACACTAAATTAAGTAATTAAAAATAAATTCCAAATTTGACAATATGTTAATAAATTTAAAGATAAAACATGTATGAAATTTTGATATAATTTAATCGCATATTATTCAATAAAAAAATAATTGGGATGTTGGTTGTGATAGCAAATTAATTATACAATGAAGTAAAATGTTTTGAATTATGGTGGAAAATATGAAAAAAGAAAAATAAAATTAATAAAAGAATTTTATAGTTAATTGAAGAAAATATAGGAATTTTTTTAACATATAAAATGAGAAAAATATGAAGCTCTTTGAAAAGTTAGGAGCATAAGTTACAATTTGTAGCTTCTCCTCTTGACCCTTGTAGAAGCTATTTGTAGCCAGGGCCGGCTACATGGAGGAGCAGCCTGAGCAGCTGCTCAGGGCCTCATTTTATGAGGGGCCTCACTTGAATCCATGGTTGAGTAAAAGTAAGGAAGAAGGGAGTTGGGAGAATGGGTAGAATTAGAGAAATTGAAGCTCAGCTGTAACGGTGAGGATGGAAAAGGAAGATAATGGGGTAAATCAGAGATTGAAGTTCAGAGAGGAGAGAGATGAGAATAATTTGTTTTTGTAAGTTTTTAGACAAATAATTAGTCTAAAAAAACTTAAAACAACAGTTTTTTATTTACTTATTTTTTTTAATGACATTAATTTGGTTGTTTATATGAACTCGTCTCATAGTGAGACGGTCTCATAGAAGACACGATGCAGTTTTTTATTTACTTATTTTTTTTAAATGACATTAATTTGGTTGTTTATATGAACTCATCTCATAGTGAGACAGTCTCATAGAATACACGATGCAGTTTTTATATATATTGAGACATATTAAAACAATAAGAGAGTAGAGAATAAACAAAGGTTTACTACTTATATTAGAAGATTAAAGTGTACTTTAAACTAAAGCTTAATTATGTTCGGCTACTCAAATGGAGTATAATAATATTAGCAAATTTAGCTCCTTTATGCTAATTTAAATTAGCTTCACCACTAATTTTATCTTTACTAATTACATTAATATTAGAAACATGCATAAATCTTTATTTGCTTTTATTATTTTAAACTATTATTTTATTATATAGAAAGCACTTAAAATTTTATTTGTTTATTTTAGTTTATATTTTATGTTATCTATTTTTATTAATAATTAATTTAAATTTCATTATTTGAGAGGGGTCTATGTTTTTTATTCTGCTCAGGGCCTCTCAAATTTCCGAGACGGCCCTGTTTGTAGCTTTTTCAAAACTGTTTCAACTTCTCAGAAACACAGTGTTTGGCCAAGTTTTAGCTTTTCTGTTGCAGAAGTTGTTTTAAAAGCTTGGCCAAACACTAATACCTTAACCCATAGAGTCTCTTATAATTAATAATCTCGATAACATTCAATAATTGATCATATATTCTAATTTTTTTTAGGTTATTCGTATTCAAAACCTAAGATAGTAATTATGAGATTTTAATTAGTAAACTACTCAAACATAAATAAATATATACTTCTTAATAATTTAAGATTAGGAAATTAATAGTACTAGACAAATAAAGATAAAGAAATATAAATCACAATTTTATTAAACTTGATCTTAAATAAGAAAGGAAAACTAACAACATACTAAGAGAACACTTTAAAAACTATATTATCTCAAATTAAGGATGTTTTTTATACATGATGGACATTGATCTTATTCATAGTAAAAGAATTCTTAAACTAATTTAATGAAAATATATTTCTAAAAAACTTTCATCCAACACGATTCAGAATCGACCAACAAAAAAAGTGAAAATTTGAAATAAATAAGATTATTTATCAAAAAAAGCATACAGTAAGATCAAAATCAAACTTATTTCAAAACTAAGCGTGTAAGCCGCAAACCTTAGGTTCGGGCTGTTCGCACTTACTAAGTGCGAACAGACTGAAAAACACAAATAGTTTGTTCGCTGTTAGTAATAGCGAACAGACTGTTTGTGCTTTTCAGTCTGTTCCCACTTAGTTGTGGGAACAATTCTTGTCTTAAAATCAGTATTTTAACCCTGTTTGACCTGTTCGCAGTTACTAAGTGCGAACAGACACTTGATTTTTTTTGAGCAGTTTATTATTGTTCTTACTTAGTAAGTGCGAACAGACCCGAACCTATACTCTAGGGTATCAGACGCTTATATTTGGAATAAATTTGATTTGGATCTTATTGCATGCTTTTTTTTATTTAAGCTCTTATCTATTTCAAATTTTCACAAAAAGTCAAACAATGCAATCTAAAAATGGCCCACCCCAAAACTAGTGTGCCGGCCCATTTTCAAGTCTAATAAAGAGTCACAAAAAGCACCTCACAATATATTATGGCCCATTTTCAGACATATTTCATTAAAGCTTAACACAAATTTTTATTGAGAGCGTTTTTTTAAAGATGGCTCTCAAAAAGTCAGCCCAAATCAAATTTATGTTAATTTAAAAAAAAATTGTTGCTGAAATCAAAGCACACGTATTAAGTAGATGATATATTTGAATCATGACAACCTTTATTTGGGGTTATGACATAATACATTTGGTGTTATAATGTCAGCATATATTTAGGAAATATAACTTTAAATATATTATGTAATAACCCCAAATAAATTATGTTATAGTCACCAAATATATGCTGGTATAACACCAAATGTAATATGTTAAAACCCTAAATAAATGTTGTTATAACCACAAATATATTATTTGACTTTTCACATTCCACTTACACGGTGCTTTGATTTCAACAATTTTTTTCAATTAATATTAATTAGACTTGGACTAGGCTTTTGAGAGTCGTCTTTACAAAAGACGGTCTCAAGAGAACACCTGAAAAGTCTTTCTTTAGTATATTAACAACTAAATGGGTCTATCAATTATAAATGATCTTTCAAAGAAACCGTTTCTTAAAAGAATTTGTGTTATATATTTTAACAACAAAATGAACAACCTTTTCAAAACCTAATTCGCAATACTTGGTTCGGCTTTATCTTTAGTATTTATCTACTAGTAATCGACGAAATTAGTCCATAATAATTTTACCCTTTTGTTCTATTTAAACCTAAACATTTCAATTGTTGGAGTCCATGGGAGGTTCTGAGCATGTTTATTATGTTCAATCATACAGGGCTTCGAAAAATTGGGCCCTCAATATTAAATTACATAGCATATGTTAGGTGTTTAAAGATACAAAATTGTTAAAAAATATCATAATTTTAAAAATTGCTTAGGATCTTTATTAAATTTCTCAATTTTTACTCTGCCCCTATTCGTATCATTTTTTATTTATGTCATTCAGATAATATACGTCCTACATACATAAGCGGAAGCATATAGCGACTTAGAGGGGTACATGTGCTTCACCAAAAACATATGAATCGTGTTATATTCCTAAAGTAAAATCATATAAAAATGTCTGATATAATAAATAATTTTTTTTATTTAAGTATCAAAGATATATAATTTCGTGTTGCCTCATAATTAAAATTTTGGGTTCCTCTCTTCTTCTAAACTTCTCGTAGTTTTAGTATGTAACTTTTCTGACTATTACATCATCCAATCTTATTTATATATAGATTGCATGGCATGGCATGGAATGATTTTTCTCATTAACTATCGTAAATAAAACCAGTTCAAATAGGGGATTAACTAAGACTAAGTATCAAACTAGCAACCCTAAATAATGTGCATTAATTATGAACAAATTTTGAGGGACTATAAATTATAAGCACACACTAAAAAGGATGAATGTTAAATTATAAAAAATAATTAGTAATGACATTAGAGTATAAATCTATTAGTTTATAAAAAACTAATTGTTTTAATGAGGATTTGATCCCATAACTTTAGATTACAAATGTGTTACTTCAACCATTGATCGACAATAATTTTTCTTATATTATACTCTCTTTAAACTATATATATCATATTAGTAAGGGGGACCAAAACCAAAATTTCAAAGCCTCGCATTTTCGGCAAGAGGGGTCGGGCTTCTGCCGGCCCCCTATGTGGCTTCGCTCTTGGGTCTATTTCCCATATACCAGAGGATATGAATTAGGGATATGATGTTAACTTACATGTGTAGATGTGAAACCAAAGCATTCTTTGCAAAGAAATTTTAATTTGTTGCACCGCCTTCTTTTTCTTTTATGCATATTTGAGTCGTTTTCTTGGTACATAGTCTATTTGTAATTGCGCACCTAACTTACATAATTGTATGATTCAACCACTTGAATATGCATGTGGAGATGGATGTCAAGATAATTTATACTCTATGTTATCCAATGGATTTGGTCTTTGGTCTCCTTACCAATTAATGTTGTGAAATGGTGACCAAGTTCCAACCTTTATTAACACATATACATATCAAGTGTGAAGCCAGGATTTATAGTTAAGGGGGGCGAATTGTCGATATACTAGCAAATTATTTATTATATAAAAACTAGTTAAACTATTAAAATTTAAATCACATAGATTGAATTAACTTGAGTCATAGCAAAAATTATATTTGACAAATAGAGTTGAAACTTGTAACACCCCGATATTTTCCCAATATATTTAATGATTTAATAGTAATATTATTTTATATAAATAATGTTTTTTATTTATTTTGGGATTGACCATGTATTTTCAGTCCTTTTTAACAATTTAGCTTTTTTGGGCCCAGAACCTTTAACTCATTTCTTATTTCAAATTTTTAAAAGAAAAAAAAATAAAATGGAGGGAATATGATAGGTTGGCCAGCCCATTAGGGTTTTGGCTTGGGTTGTAACTCTCATTAGTGTGAAATGAAAGATCACTCAATAAAGACCCATTATTCTTATTCCTTAATTCTTTATTTGCTTAATGTCCTTAATTCCTTAATTCATTTGCATTCTACTTACAATTCCTAGAAAACTTAAGAAAAACTCCCACAAAACCTACCTAATTCCACACGCCTAGAACCATTTGCAACCGTGAATTTTTGGTGTTTTTCATATAATTGTAAGTATAAATCTCCATTTATTTTTATATTAAGTTTAAATTTAATTATGTGATTTGTGAATTTTGATCCACGACCATTTCTTCCATGATTTAACAAAATGATGTAAATTTTCTATATAGTTATCACATGATAGTGTAGGATGTTTTGCTTTAGAATTTATCTTTATATGAGCATGTTAAATTAAGGTGATGGAGAATGGATAAAAATAACAACAATAATATATATATATATATATATATATATATATATATATATATATATATATATATATATATATATATATATATATATATATATATATATATATATATATATATATATATATATATATATATATATATATATATATATATATATATATATATATATATATATATATATATATATATATATATATATATATATATATATAAATTAGGATTTTTATGGAGAAAATTGTATTGTAGTATAAGGATTTGTTTTGGTATGGTGTGAAGATCTTAAGTATTGATGAATGATTTGTTTATGAAGATTTGTATTTTGTAAGAAATTAATTATTTGAGAATTTTGAAAATGATTTTCTTGTGGACATGAGTTTATGATTTTATGGTATAGATTTCATAGGAAATGTGGAAATTGGAATTTTGTATGTATTTTAATAAAATTGGCAAAATCCCGTAGGTTTGTTAAATTGTGGGAAAAAGGTGTTTTTTGAGCATTTTTGACTTTGAAATTAGATTAAAAATACTTATACTATGTTATAAATCATGAAAATAGGTACCCGGGGGTTTTGATGCCTTCCGGACGCAACGGTGAAGTCGGATTTCCTGTTTGACAGTGTTAAGGCAGGTTTCTGGACAGATTTCATATGCTATTTTTTTTAGTATTTAATATGTCTTAGAGATGTGGTGTATGATTCATGATATGTGTATGTGTTTTATGTGTGATGGTAGTCGTATGTATGTGTTATGGTTGCTTTGAGGAAGATGTGAATGTGTGCTTATTTCCCGAATACAGTTGAACCTTTCAGGAAGCCGATTCGTAACCGGGAATTGATTAGGACATTTGTGAATTGTTTGCTTGGTCAAGGTACATACACGCAGCATAGATTTGTAATATATGTTACGTACCATATGTTGTGGTAACAAAGGTAAAGTATGGGCATGTAATGTGTATATTGTTACGCTTCCAAATAATTTATTATATTATAACTTTTAATAAGCAGAGGTAGTATGACCTCACTAACTTGAAAGTGGACGTAGTATGACGTCAATTGGTGGAATGATTTACTCGCGGCCTTTGGAGCCTATGTGCCACCGCGGGGGTATGCATACTTGACCATAGACACCGAAGTAGGACGTGTGTCTATGGTAGAGACTTGCTTAGGGGTTAGCTCCCCCTAATGTATTGTCTCGCCTATGGAGTTTGAAGTGGTACCAGCAGTATGGCTGGAATAGATACAGCAGTATGGCTGAAAAAGATACAGCAGTATGGCTGACTAACTGGAACATGAAATTATTTAAGTTAATATCTTTACTTTGTTGTACTCGATTAGTTGAATTGTGATTTCTTGCTGACGTGTACTTTTTGGTCTTAACGATCCTGCGATGATGTCGTTTCCTCTTCGGATAATGACTAGCAGTAAGTTAATTGCAGGTGGGGAGTGAGGACTATTCTGGGAGAAATAAAACGTTATAATCAGAACTTATTATGAACCTAAGTTTCCGTATTTTCTTTTAATGTTGGTTTAAGAGGCGTGAACGCTCTCGAGTTATAATAAATAGAATTAATTTTGCAAACCTACCTGCTGCTTCGTCTTTATGTCTGGTAGATTATATTAGCACTATTAGAACTCGGTCCTCATGTTTTATTTCGCTTGAACCGTTTTAACTAACCATTTAACGCCCCGGTTTGACTCGAATTATATTTGGTTACTCAAAAGTCTATTTCTCTTTTAAAACGACACGAGTTAAACTACGGGATGTTACAAAGCTTCTCTATAATTACCCTTTTAAAAAAGAAACTAAGTGTTTGTCACTTCATATATTTGTCTTTTTACTCTAAAAAAAATTATTATTAAATTGAGATAACAAAAATATAAAGACACACATTAAAAAAGGATGAATGTGCATAGGAAAGATAGATAGTAATGACTTTATAGCATAAATTAAATCAGCCCGTCTTATATGAGACCGTCTCTCCATGATACAAGTATATACAAGTAAGCCAATTTGTCTAAGTGATCACTTTGAGTGATCACTTTAAGGTTAATTATAAGT